>JXTB01000073.1:918946-947555 GCA_002914805.1 Parasponia andersonii
TTATACCTTTATCAAGTTTAAAACTTTCATCGTCATTTTTCTTCTTTGATTTTGCTTTCTTTACCTTAATGGGTCATTGAATTAAAGTGTCGCCAACATCGCTTTCATTTAGATTAGGAAAAAATGAAGACAAACCAGGAGTTGCTGAGGTGGAAGACTCAGAAGTGGGTGACTCTAATTGTGATGATGCGAAGTTTGCATTTTGCCTTTGATAGACTGGTGCTTTAGTGTTAACATCATCTACAATTTTTTCAATATCTTTAAGTATGGGCTAGACATGATCAAATTTGAATCCTTTGTTGTAATTTGAATCTTCGGCTAATAATGTTTTCTCTTGATATAACTACAAAACGTTATAAATGATAATGTTAAACTTGGTCTATAAATAATATTTATAATTTAATAATAAATAATGATACTCACAATATTTTGTTCTGAAGCACCACTCGAATTGAGATTTTTAATTTAGCGAACTCATCCCCTCAATTTTCCTACTGCAATTAGAATAACTTGCATTCGAAACTGCAAAGATCTTTGTATTCGGGTTTGAGTGATGTTGGTTGGTCTTGAGTTGTTGTATTTAGACTCAACTCGAGACCAGAATCTTTCCTTGGTCTGATTTATACCTACAATCAGATTTTAGGAAATATCAAGATATACACGACAGAGGTGTACATCTTCATCAATTGAGTACGAAGTAGTTTGTTATCTTAAACTCATCTTGAGATTTAAAAATGGTTGAAGATAGAGAGATTTTTTTTTATAGGTTTTGAATAGGTTTGGTTGAATAGATATGACATTTTTGGGAGATTTGAAGATATGTGTTTGATTTAGATGGTGACATTCGTATTTATATTCGTATTTATAGTAAAAAAAAATATTATTTGAAAGTAAATGGAAAAAGTAAAGATAGGATTCTGATAAAATTGTATGGTTGAGATTTAAACTATATCTCATCCAATAGTCAGGATTCAATGGTATATATTTTCTTATCTGATACGATAGAAAAAGTTAAGGATATAATTCTGATAAAATAGTATGGTTGAGATTTAAAGTGTATCTCATTTAATAGTTAGGATTCATTGGTCTAGATTTTCTTATCTGAAAGTATAGAAAAAAGTGAAAATATGATTATGATAAAATTGTAGAGTGGAGATTTAAAGCATATATCATCCAATAGTTAAGATTCAATGGTTTAGATTTCTTATCTGATATGATAGGAAAAATTGAGGATATGATTCTAATAAAATCATATGGTTGAGATTTAGAATGTATCTCATCCAATAGTTAGGATTCATTAGTCTAGATTTTCTTATCCGAAAGTATAAAAAAAAGTGAAGATATAATTCTGATAAAATTATAGGGTTAAGAGCTAAAGTATATCTCATCTAATGATTGGGATTTATTAGTCTAGATTTCACTTTATATGGAATATTATCCTCAATCATTATAAAAAGAAACACCAAATATCTGAAAACTCAAACACCAAATATTTGAAAACTTATTCATCTCATTTATTTTCAAAAATGAATTTCAATATTAAAGGTCCCTCCCATTCATCATCTTCTGCTTCATCTTTATTTTCCGAGTCTGAAAGTGATGATGAATTAAAACGTATAAAAGATTTTGCAAGGATCGGTGCAGGACAAAAAGCGCTTTCACGTATGATCACCAACAATAATCTCCTCATTGCTCACTATCTCAACCGACAAAGTGACGAAGATACTCATAGAGGTTCAATTCCTGGTCATATAGTGATTAATCGCAAGCTAGAAAAAGCTGACAGAAACTTGTTCAACGACTATTTTGCCGATAACCTGCAAATGCAATGTTTCGTCTACGATTTCGAATGTCTAGAACTTTATTCATTCGAATAGCCAATGTTGTGAAAGTTCACAACAATTATTTCGTGCAGTGATGAGATGAGACTGGTAGACTTGGATTGTCTCATTTTTAGAAGATAACTGCTATATTATGGATGTTGGCATACTGTGTTCCAGCCAATGCTACTGATGAGTACATTAAAATAGGAGAGTCACAACAACTGAAAGTTTGAAGAGATTTTATCGTGCTATTATAGAGGTATTTGCCGAGCGATATCGATATCTAAGATCACCGAATGCTAATGACGTTACCGGACTACTCCAAATGGGTACAAATATGGCTTCCTGAGAATATTAGATAGTTTAGATTATATGCACTGGAAGTGAAAAAATTGTCCAATAGCTTAGGCAAGTCAATACGCAGGTCGTAGTGGGGACCTAACTATTATTCTCGAGGCTGTAGCTGATTATGATATTTGGATATGGCATACATATTTTGGTTTGTCAGGCTCCAATAATGACATTAATGTGTTGGAGACTTCTCATTTTTTTGCCAACCTCGCTAAAGGTACTACTCCTCTTGCTCGTTATGTCGTTCAAGGAAAAGAATATAATATAGGTTATTATTTAGTTGATGGTATATATCCCAAATGGTTTACTCTTGTACAAACTATTCATGATCTGCATGGACCCAAAAATAAATTATTTGCTATGAAATAAGAAGTATGCAGGAAAGACGTTGAATGTGCATTTGGTGTTCTACAACCACGATTTGCAATTACGGCAGGCCAACACATTTTTGGAAAAAACATGTATTACACGATATAATGAATGTATGCATTATTATGCNAAAAAGTGAAGATATAATTCTGATAAAATTGTAGGGTTAAGAGCTAAAGTATATCTCATCTAATGGTTGGGATTTATTAGTCTAGATTTCACTTTATATGGAATATTATCCTTAAAAAGAAACACCAAATATCTGAAAACTCAAACACCAAATATTTGAAAACTTATTCATCTCATTTATTTTCAAAAATGAATTTCAATATTAAAGGTCCCTCCCATTCATCATCTTCTGCTTCATCTTCATTTTCCGAGTCTGAAAGTGATGATGAATTAAAACGTATAAAAGATTTTGCAAGGATCGGTGCAGGACAAAAAGCGCTTTCACGTATGATCACCAACAATAATCTCTTCATTGCTCACTATCTCAACCGACAAAGTGACGAAGATACTCATAGAGGTTCAATTCCTGGTCATATAGTGATTAATCGCAAGCTAGAAAAAGCTGACAGAAACTTGTTCAACGACTATTTTGTCGATAACCTGCAATATAATAATGCAATGTTTCGTCTACGATTTCGAATGTCTAGAAGTTTATTCATTCGAATAGCCAATGTTGTGAAAGTTCACGACAATTATTTCGTGCAGTGATGAGATGAGACTGGTAGATTTGGATTGTCTTATTTTTAGAAGATAACTACTACGTTATGGATGTTGGCATACTGTGTTCCAGCCAATGCTACTGATGAGTACATTAAAATAGGAGAGTCACAACAACTGAAAGTTTGAAGAGATTTTATCGTGCTATTATAGAGGTATTTGCCGAGCGATATCGATATCTAAGATTACCGAATGCTAATGACGTTACCGGACTACTCCAAATGGGTAAAAATATGGCTTCCTGAGAATATTGGATAGTTTAGATTATATGCACTGGAAGTGAAAAAATTGTCCAACAGCTTAGGTAAGTCAATACGCAGGTCGTAGTGGGGACCTAACTATTATTCTTGAAGCTGTAGCTGATTATGATATTTGGATATGACATACATATTTTGGTTTGCCAGGCTCCAATAATGACATTAATGTGTTGGAGACTTCTCATTTTTTTGCCAACCTCGCTAAAGGTACTACTCCTCTTGCTCGTTATGTCGTTCAAGGAAAAGAATATAATATAGGTTATTATTTAGTTGATAGTATATATCCCAAATGGTTTACTCTTGTACAAACTATTCATGATCTGTATGGACCCAAAAATAAATTATTTGCTATGAAATAAGAAGTATGCAGGAAAGACGTTGAATATGTATTTGGTGTTCTACAACCACGATTTGCAATTACGGCAGGCCAACACATTTTTGGAAAAAACATGTATTACACGATATAATGAATGTATGCATTATTATGCTCAATATGATAATTGAGGATGAGTGGAATATCGATACACTAATACATGATTGGAGGGAAGCACAAACTCCAACTATTGAAATGATGAAAGATGAAAATACTCAATTTCGAGAATTTCTTGATAGACATAGACAAATCAATGACAAAGAAGCTCACTTTGTACTTCGAAACGCATTAATCGAGCATTTATAGGAAGAATATTGTAATTCAGATAATTAAATGACAATTGATTTAGATTTTACGAAATTATATGAATACTTTTTGTGCAAATGTTGTTTTTTTTTTTTTGCTGTGAGTGTGATATTAAATGTAACTTTTCTATTTTATTTGTGATGTTTTATGTACCTTTTAAAGTTTTAATATTAAATTTAATGTTTTTTTAAAATAAATTTCTATAACAAATGCAATTAATTTTAGGTTAAGTTAATTATTGTAGTTTTAGTTTACCTATGTAATTTAATAAATCTGCAAAAAATATATTATTTGTTTACATATTAAAAAAAATGAGAAAAAGAAAAGAATATTTTTTTTTTTAGTGTAAAATTTAAAGTTTTGAATCGAAGAAAGTGTGAAAATAGCTGTAAATTAGTGTAAAAGTTGCGCGGTTCTAAAGTTTTGACTGGAGTTGCCTCGATATTTTCCGCAAAAGCTACCAGTATCTGCAGTTTTACACCACCCCCCGCCCCCAAAAAAAAAATTCATATAAGAAGCATCGTTGTAGACTATTCTTTGGCCGGTTGTGATGAGAAAATGGAAATGACTGCCAATGGCGCCACCGATTGCAGGTACTCGTGCGAGACCGCCGCTCAGACGCTGCAATGGATCCACGCCATCGTCGACTTCCTTAAGCCTTACTCCTTCTTGACCAACGCTCATGTCGTCAATTTCTTCAAGGTTTTGCACTCTTACTTGGAAAAACCTTAACTCTCTGTTTGGCTCCCGTGAAAAAAAAAAGAGAAAGAAAACGCGGGAAAATGACGGAAAATTGTGTACCGAATACTCTATTTAAGCTATTTATTACTTGTTCATCAGTTGGCTGAGTTCACCCCGACGAAATTCAATTTCAGGATAGGTTATGGGAAGCCATTGACAAGGAATGGATTGAGTGCTTACGCAATGAACCAGTCGAAAATCTTCTTCAAATTCCTTCTGGAGTAGTCCAGGTACTTCTTTCGCTTGTATTCTATTTTTTTTTTTTGGTTAAAAAAATTATTGTATATATAATTTCGAAATTGTGTAATTATATATATATATATTTAATGGAAGGATCACTGGCCTGCTTCGCTTAAGAAGTTTATCCTTACTTTGAGATCTCTGGTGTTTCCTCGAGAGCAGGCAGACCTACGAACGGTACTGTACTATCTGTGCTCTGTAACTCTCCTTTGTTGCACAAATTCGTATCACATATCACATGGTTATACTTATAGGAGAGTAATGCTTAACACAAAACAACTTCAACTGTTTCTATTCCAAAATTGGATTGGTTTCGTTTAGTTTAGTTTTTATACTGAAATAATTGCTTGATTTTGTCTTTTATTCCAAATACACAGTATGGCTTCACATGTTTAGAAAAGCCACATCGCGATTTGGTGTGTTTCTAGGGAATAAGAAAAGGGGTCTAACCGCACTATTAACACTCCTGATTCTACTACTTGAGAATTTTGAAGTTCACTAGTAACCTCTTAATCTTTTCTGCGTTTGGCAGGTACTACCCAGCCTAAACATATCTTCACTTAGTACTGTTCTTGCCCAAGGCATGAATCCGAAGAAAAAACACGAAGTGGGTTATTAATTTATCCAGTTTCTGACTGCAATTTTTATGATCTGAGTCTATGTTCTCTTACTCTTTTCTACGCTCCGACTGTGAATAATGCTGATCTTCTGACCCTGATTTTGTAATAGAATCTTTATTGGCATACTAGTTTCTAAAAAGGAGAATCCAAGATCTCCTTTGTTTTTGGAACAATTACTGCAAGGGAATACTTTCTGAAGCCAAAGAATTTTGTATGAGCAGGTTGAAGTTCTTTCAGCTGTCGTCAGTTATATCACAAACTCTGTGAAAGCTCACACAATTGTTGATGTTGGTGCTGGTCAGGTACACGTGCTTTGTATAATCTGGATGCTTATCTTGGTTGATGCTAAAATCTGCTGGAAAGTCCTTGCTGCCTACTATTAGTTGCTTGCCTTTTCAGCCTCTTGACGTTGTCTTATTTTATAAATATGCATCCAGAAAGATGGGATTCTGTCGTGTAAATTACTGATCTTGAAAGCTGGAAGGTGTCATTATTTATTTATTCTGATAATGAGTGATAAGTGCAGTGCGTCAAATGATTTGCCTATAATGACATTAGAATTATAGGAGTTTTGAATAGAAGTAGGCTTCTTTTGGAACTTGGATTTTTGGAGAGAGAGAAAAAAAAGATTCTAAAGAATTTTATTTTCTCTTATTTTGATTGAAAAAAATAATAGAAATTTTTTCAAAAAAAATGAGATTTTAATTTGATGTCATTTTTTAGCGTATAAAATTTTGACACATTAATAGTAAAACTAAAGACGTCAAAATAAAGTTCTATAAATCTTTTAAAAAAATATTTTCTCTTTTTTTCTCTATTACTTTTTCTTCGTATTTTTTTATTTTTATTTTTTTCCAAAATCGGGTTCCAAACGGAACCTAAAAGCAGCGTGTCAAATGATAGTGAAAGTATTTTAGTAATTTCATATCTTAAAGAGAAAATATAATCGGTTGTTTAAGCCATAATTCTTGGTTTCAATCTATTCGTTAGAAAATCATAAAAAAAAGCATATATGTAGCTAAATTTTTTACTAATAATGAAAAAATGTATTGTGCTTTGTGGCCCTGCATTTGTGATAACTTTCCACAGCCATTCTCTATTTTTATAATTGATAATGTTTTTTTTTTAAACTTTTGTTCCCCTACAACTTGTCCATTTTGTTAATTAGATTGCTCTGTTTAGGGTTATCTTGCACAAGTTCTTTCGTTCCACTACCAGCATTCTGTAGTTGCAATTGATGCTTCTTCTCATCACGGAAGGGTTACAGATGCACGTGCAGAACGAATCAAGAAACATTATGCTTCTCAGATGCGTAAATCTGGGTATGGTATACACTGAAGCAGTTACTTTTGGCCTTTGGAATTTCTTTTATGTCCTGTTTCATATTCTTTTTAAATTTAATTTCGTTGGACAAAAGCCGATAACATTTCTTGGATCACTTAAACAGCAACTTCAATGTCTGTTTCTCTAAGGAGTCTAACAATTGTTTGATAGGTTGAGTTGGAATTTTATGCCTTGACATACTTTTGCGGTAATTTGTAAGTTGGTTAGTGATGTTTTTGTTTTGGTCAATATTTATAGCAAGTTAGGATGATACATCACATGATTGCATAGTCCAATTGGTTACCCTCAAATTAGTTTTTAAGGTTAAGTGAGGTCGAGATCCCATTTTGCCCTTTTGACAATGCCAATCATTCATTGTTTGGACAGCATCTTTGATTTATTTCTGAAGTTAGTTTTTAGTCTTTTGACCTCCTACGGCTTGGTGCTACCTTTTTGGATTAATTTGATATATTATGCTTTGTCCTAACCTCAATGTTTTGAAGTTGGCTTCTTTAATTGTCAATAAATTCGAGAAGTACCTTCCTCATTTTTTTTTTCTTTTATACGGCCGGTTTATTCATTTTTTCATCTTTTTCTTGTTAGACCAGGAAAGAGAAGTTTGATTGTGCCTAAGACAATCACATGCCATGTGATGTCAATTGACACATTAAAAGATTTGACTTCCATCACAAGGTTTAACGATAATGAGCACGATCATGACAATGTTGACACTGAACTGCAACAACCTTCGTGCCATGGGGACAATAAAACTTCAGTGGTTCTTGCTGGGCTTCATGCTTGTGGAGATCTTTCAGTAATGATGCTCAAGTAAGTTCCAAATAATGCTTTGATATTCACCTTTTCTACAGATTACATGTTCTAATGATTGAGTTTGGTGGTTGGGAAGTTAAGGTGCTGTGAGTGTTAATAATGCATAATTTTACGTCATTGGGAAAGTTAAGGAATTGCTTTTTGAATCTTTTGTATCTGTGCGTAATTTCAACTGTCATCAACTGCTTTCTTTCATGTTTTTTTTTTTTTCTTCTTCTTCTTTGTACCCCTGGTCGTCCTGGTTATTCTTGTCCTTTAAATAGATTTATCTTCGTTTCTTATACATGTATATGTGTGTGTAGTGCAGGACTTGTAGCCAGTCTTCTTGTCCTTGAGTTATGTAGGAGTTCTAGCCAGTCTCTGTAATGCAGGACCAAGAGAAAACAATAGAGCTATAAACCTCTGTTTTCTATCTCTCAGAGAGAATTTTTCAAAAATCTATCACTCATTCAAACAAAGTCTTCAATGCTTCTTCAATCCCCCAAAAGAAAAAAAGTGTCCAATGCCAACCAAGCTTTTTATAGATGGGTAATCCCAATTCAGGAAGTGGAGCTAAAATAAAAGACATCCAATAACATCTATAGATAGTTCCAATAGATAGATTATTGTAATCCCTGATTACTGATAAGCAGAAAAATAATAAAGTTAAAGCAAGAAGGTCTTTAAGGCTACTAGTTACTTATAATACTACTGTCTCTGTTTCCAAAAACAAATCTTTCAGGCTGTTCTAGGAACTAGGGTTATCTGTATTCGTAAAATGAACCAACATAGATTTGCTGATGTTGAAGACGCTATGTATTTTATCTATATTTATTTTCTTAAAATTACTTGCCAGGATTGTCAAGTTTGTGTACCTTTTTTCTAGACTTAAGACTGTTTTGTATTAAGCTATTGTCCAATTGATTTGCCATCTTGTTTACATTCATATTCTTTGCCACGTGAACGAATTTTAACCATTAATATACTCTATACTGAGGAATTTTTTTTTCCCTTGAAGTTACTTAAGGAATCTTTAAATAATTTTTATTATTAGGTTGTTTCCTTTAGTGCGACTTTCTTTTGAAATGGAAAGAAAATACAAAATGGCAGGAAGAGCCAATCACATGCCGTTTTGCCAATCTATGTGTATCATATGTATATCCTTATACTCGTTTGCTGATGATGCCCATTAATAAGCCTGGACCTGGGCCTGACCCATGGAAGGCATTCTTCGTGGTTTTTATCTTCAATGATACTGCAACCAAAGGACCAAAAGATTACCATAGTTTCTTAGCTCTGCTATTAACACCATCGATTGGGAATTTCTCATTAAAGCTAATATTGAAAAAACTAATATCCATCAATGGAAGTCTGAAATGAGATTGTAAAACCTTTGCTCTTGAAAAATAAAATTATGTTTTACAATATAAGGAGCTATTAAGATGAGTGTCAATCATCTGACATCGTGATTCATGGACTGTTTCTCCTATTGTTACATCAGAGCAGGGCCTACTTACTCTTCGCCTAATCTCTCCGGGAGAACAAATCTTCCAGTATCGTGATGCATAGACAGTTACTTCTATTTTTACATCAGAATTAGATTGACTTACTCATCACAAGAATCTCATTGTGATACTGACACGTTTGAAATTATCTGGTTTTTGTCTCTTCTCTGAATGCTTTTCAAGATCTCCCTTCTTCATTCCTAATTTTTGTTTTTATTGTTGTCATTTTTCATTAATAGCTACTATTATCAATGTTTCCATCACTATTCCTTTTTTCATCATTGCTATTGTTTGCTTGGTTTAATCTGAAGGAATCACATGTTCTTGGATTAGGACCTTTTTGGATTGTGAAGAAGTTAAAGCAGTCGTTAGCGTAGGTTGCTGTTACAATCTATTATCTGAAGTAGGCTTTGACAATGTGGATCCTCAATATGGTTTTCCAATGAGTCGTGGAGTCAAGTATGCTGGCTTGTCACTTGGAAAGAGTTTGCGTGATCTTGCATGTCAGGTAGAGACATCTCTCTTTCTCTCTCGGGTTGTTTTTGTTTTTGTTTTGTTTTCTTTTCTGGGGTGTGGAAGGGGTAGGGGGAGGTTCTGTTCACTTATTTTTGCTATACATATATATTTCTCATCATTTATGAACTTATAATTGAAACTTTAGAAATTCAAAATGTTTCATTTCAGGCCCTGACCCTCAAATTAAAAGTTCCATTAGCAGCAGGTTTCAAAATTTTGTGTCTTTTAGCTGAAGCCTTATAGATATTTCGTTAAACATGCTTGTTTATTTTGTATATATTTATTCATACATTGCTTATCAAAGAAAAACTTCATTGTCTTTATTTTATCTTGCTAGAGTGCAGAGAGGTGGAGATGTTTGGAAATTGACGATGGCGTTCACAACTTTGAGTTGCATGCTTTTCGTGCTGCTTTTCAGATGGTACCACTTATTTTTATTTTTCCTTCTGCAATTATATTTCTTTTTGCTGGTACATTTTGCAAACTTTAGCTTAAGTTTTGACATCACATGTGCTATTGATCAACTCATTTACCGTTTTCTTCCATACAGCCTTCATTGATAGATAGGGTACAACCTTTGTAGAGATTTTTATCATCATCAACTTTTGCAATTTCCATTCTTTCATGTGAACTTTCTTGTGGATGACATGTGTCTTTTTCGAAGGTTCTCAATGAATACTACCCAGAAGTCATGACAAGAAGTCTATCAATTGGGCGTCAAGGGAAAGCTTTGCGTCGTCTACAGAAAAGGGGGACCTTTGACTCCCGGCTGATCCACAAAGATAACGCTTGTGCATCTTTGCATCATATACGGTTGAAGACAGAAGGGAAAACAGAACCAGAAGCAGGTAAAGTTTTTATTCTAATAATTTAAAACAAAGTTTTGTCTACACTGTTTTATCCAATTATGTTGTTGTATTGTTGGTGAGTGGAAGCAGTGTTTTGGACTAAGGCACTCTGAAGCATATAACACTGAGAATGTTGTGCAGATGACGGTATTAGCTCATTATTTGAGAAAGCATCCTTATCTGGTAGAGTCTCTCATAGTGGTTCTGAATGTGATGACATCAAATCTGTTGACAAATACTCACTTTTTCTGAGATATACTCAGTCTGGACTATACCACCTAGGTCTCGAGCCTTTACAAGATATAGATTTTCCCAGAATATGGAAGGAAGTTGAGCCTTTTTCTGTAAGTAACTCTACCTTATTTCCAAAAATTTCAAGGGGATTCCATTGTTACTATTAGAAAAAACGAGCTGTATTTGAAAACTGATGGATTTGTTAGACAGTTTTTTGTATGCTTCGTTAATGAAATTTTCGCTGCTTTAGACTCATCTTTATCATTGTCTGAACTATGGTTAATTTCCTTGCGTATCTTCTTTTTGGGTAATATTTTTCTTTATATGAAACATAAATAACTGTAACTATTATAAAGTCAAAGCCTAACATTGTAAAGTAGGGAAGCAGTCCATTTATTGCAAAAGCAAAAAGAAATAAGAATTTCGTAAATTACTGCCGATGAAAGAAAGGAACACTCTTATCCCTATTGTACATGTGTCTAAGGATAGATGCTACGTTTGTATTGTACATCAGTATATTTTGAGGCTTACGCTTACGCGTCTGACAGTGCCACATGGAGAATAACACCTACTTGTTTTGTCAAATACTTGACCAAATCGATACTCGTATATGTAAAATAATGAGAATTGTCACTGAATCTGGACTATTAGGTATAATTTTATCTTTGGAAGACTTGTAAATTCATAAATGTCATCGAGACCTCCATTCATTTGTGCTTGTTTCTGAAATACATTCACAAACCACCATAAAGTTGTTAAAGATACAACATTGAAAGGCCTGTGCATTCTGTAAACCAAAACGTAGGCCTGATGAATTTCACCCAGCTTATGGTTAAACCATGCAAGGAGCAAGAGCTTTTCGATCCATTTTAAATAATCTCAGTGGTGACAAAGAATATATTAAAATGTTATGCCAATCAAACCAAAGGCCAAGGATTTGATAGCTGATCCTGATCAGCTGCTTTAACGATAAACTTTTACAAGAATTGCCACTTGAAGAATTAAAAATTTACTTATAGTTCTTTTATAACCTACCCACCTCCTGGCCCATCTGCAACAATTACACAGTTTATTGACGTTGGAACAGCCAATGTTTTTGAGATTTTTATGACATGCATGCTGATTGACAATTTGTATAACCATATCCATCGGTTACGTGCAGAAATTCATTGGACTTTATTGGTCTCTTCGAGCTGCATTGGGGCCTCTTTTAGAAACATTTCTTCTGCTCGATAGATTATTGTTCCTTCAGGAGCAAGGAAATACAATTGAAGCAGTGATGTTATCAATTTTTGATCCTGCATTGTCCCCAAGAAATGTTGCCATTATTGCCAAAAAGAATTGATACAAATGTGACGCAGGCATGAATCTGGTAATAGTATCCCCTGTCCTGTGAGTGTGCATGTGTTCATATTCAATTTTGTTTAATTATCGTATTTCCTTCGCATGTGTACACATTCAATTTTGTTTAGCTGATTATCTTATTTCCTTTTACAAGATTTTGTTTATTTTTTATATTTTGCTGTTGAATGTGTCATTTGTTGTTGGACAATACGTTGGGTTGTTTACTTGTTCTGCACTTCTTAGCTAGTTGTTGGCTACTCATTGCTTGGGGATTTCATGTGCCTGTGCTGTAGGGTTTTGGTTCCATTGTAGGTTTATTTAGAATGATTAAGGCAATGGAAGAAGCTTCTTTTTCCAAAAAATCATTTATCACGTATCTGATCACTATTAATGCTTTCTTTTCTTATCATGATTAGGAATCTTAACAAAGTATCTATTTCAGAACTACTCACTGAGAAACACATGTAAATATTTGGGTGCCCATAATACTTTTCTACTAAAAGTAAGAGGGAGTTATCACCACTTTTTTTGACTTTTAATCATATATGTCTGCCCTCCTGTTAAAGTTAAAACCGGGTGAAGTTCATTCTAAATTGTGATGAACCCAACACAAGAAAATATTCCTGTATTATGATTGTTCCACGCAGAAAAGAACAATTAAAAAAAATTATAAACATGAACTTAGGTACGATGTACATAGAATGTTTGTGTTCCTGGCATACACGTGTACTATTCTAGTATGGATAGATGGCCACTTTAGACAGGCTGGTGTCAGAGTTTGAATTAAAGTTTGTAATCCCTTTCCTGCGTTTGTGGTTTTCATTACATATAAACTAGTGGCTATGCACGTATCTGAAGATTATTAGTAGTAATCTGTTATGTTGGAACCTTTAAGGAGTTTGGACAGATTACTTAACTACCAAAGTTTAGCAATAAGGTAGCGTCCCACTTAATTAGTCTCCTTGTTCTGTCTCTGTTATTGAATTCTAGAATGTTAAAACATATTATCTGCTTTCTTTTTTTTGTTTTATCTCTATTTTAACACTGTCCCAGAAGAATTGTTTCCCAAAAGATCCCAGAAATACGTAACTAGATATTTTCATTTCTCTTAACCAAGTTTTTTCTCACACTTTCTCAGGTACAGTATTTGAATTACTAACTACCTTACATGGTAAAGCTTTACTCTAATATACGATATGAATAATTCCTTAAAGAAACTTGTGGTGGTGGTGTTTAAGGACAACTAATGATTTGGAGAGGAGCTAACCTTGAACTGCTGTGACTGCTAAGAAGACAAAGTTCATACGGATCATTATCAATGAAATTGACAAACTTGGATTCTCGTCACTGTTATGGTTACTATGGTAAACAAATGGCATCCTCTTGAGGTAGGACACGTGTTCAAGTTTGAACACCTTTGTCGTATTGTAGACCTAGTTGTTCTTTGACTTCCTTTTCCTTCTATTTGGCTGATGACTTTATTGAATTCTCGGATAATGTACCTTTCTTCTAAGCAAGACGACATGAAAGAGTAGCCATCACTAAAAGGAGGATTCACTTGTAATATATTCGGAGCAGCCCACAATTTTGGATATGCACAATAGCTCTCATTGGTGATTTTTGTCACTAACCTAATTAGTTAGATGTGACTGAACTTATTGGAAAACTATATTTGTTAAAGTTAGTGCACTTGAACTTTGACTGGTCAAGCGTCAAGGACGAAAGAGGACATATTTGTTATAACATGACCTATTACCCTTTTTTTTTTTTTTTTTTTTCTTGTGGTGTGTGAAAACTAAGGGAAGGAAGGGGTTAAACCGTTTTTGTGCGTGTGTTAAAACGAAAGGGGATGAAGGAATAGACCAGTCTGGTAACTCTCTTTGGTTGTGACTGTAGGAGCTTGAGGAAGGGTTAGACCATTTTTGTGCGTGTGTTAAAACGAAAGGGATGAAGGGATAGACCAGTCTAGCAACTCTCTTTGATTGTGACTGTAGGAGCTTCTAACTCGTCAAAGGGATTATCTAAAATTACTATAGATTTGAATAAGACTGCTTGCTTTGAATTTCTTCTCTTAATTTTGCTCTGTATTATATAGATTCCATAACGAGTGATGCTAGAGACACCTAATTTCTTTTTAAACAGTCATGCATTATTTTGTTTAGCCACATGACATCTCTGCTAAACCCTATGAATACACGGTCCTCACCAAAAAGATTTGATTTTTAAACGTTTCTACATCACTTGGTATTAAAGAAACCTTAAGAATAAATGGTCCTCACCTGAAAATATGATTTTAAACGTTGCTACATCACTTGGTGTTAAAGAACAGAACTAATGTGTGAAGGTAATATCCCAACTTTTCCCTAGTATTACTCGCTTAGAATTCTTGTGTGCAAGAATAGGTACCATATGGACCAACATGGTTGGTTAGTTTTTGATGAATTCTATTTACATCTTACTGCGGACTAGAACTACAAACAACGAGTGTTTATTTGTGTGGTCTAGCCACATTGTATTTCAGCTTTTCGGACCATTCAGTTTTTCAACTTAAAAGAACTTTTTAATTGGGCCAAAAACTTTTAAAAAACGTAATTAAGTGCAAAAACCCCACAATAAAAAAACCTAAAAGGTTCCCAAAAAAACCCTAAGTAAAAAAAAAAAAAGATAAAATAAATAAAACATTAAAATATAAAAAGAAAAACAAAAAAGAATCCCAGCGAAGAAAACAAAAGGACAGTGAAGAGAAAATACAATTGAGCACCATACGAGTAGTTCACCCAAGAAAAAAAAAAACAAAAAAAGCAGTCTCTCTTGCATTGTGCTTCTCTTCTCTTAGCATCTTGATATGAGTTTCCTACTATTCCTAAGATTTGGGGCAATAATAAGAATGTAGATTTGAGCTTACATTTTAGTTTTCAGCGTGGAGTACGAGCCTAGGAAGAATATGAATAGTAGCGCTCAATTGGTTTCCAGTCTCGGGCCTGAATGGATCTATTCAAGTGTTTTATAATAGTGTATTTAACTTGACTAGAACTCCAATCGAACTTGATTGGATTCATTCCAAAGCTAATCATATAACTCGACTGGTTTCATTTGAGCTCAACTAGACCCATTTGAGTTGTGTATCCACAGACACAAAACTCAAACAGGGTCTAATCGAGCTCGATTGGTCCAATCAAGCTACTTTATTTACTAATATTTAATACTTTTTTAAAAATTTTGATAGGCCTATTTTGTAACTACCAATATTTATTAATAGTAATAATAAATTTTTGTTGCAGAAATAACTCATACAATAATGTATGTTTAATACAATAGGGAGTAAAAGAGAATGAAGAGTCTTATGAGTGGTTCCTAAAGAAACCAGAAACTAAACTATCATTCTTGGTTTTAACAAATCTATTATTAAGTTTTCTGAGTTGACGATGAAATTATATGAGAGACTTATAATGTAGACTATAATAACACAGAATTAAACTAAGTTACTTGTCTTATATTTGTCCATTAGAGAAGATTCCCCATATTACCTTATAGAATGATGAATGTATTGTTGGGTATCTTTTCGACGTTGAAGAAAACAAATATAGAAAACTCTGTGTGGAGCTCATTGACACCAACTCCAAAATTAATGATGACTATGATACAAAACTTTCATATTCCAATGACAAATTGGAAAGCTTAAAAAGGAAAAACTTGCTCACGATCTTCTTATGCGGATGCCTCGGACACACCAAGAAGAAGTTCCCTCTTCGAATTAGTTCTTCTCATTTGTAGTTTTTTTGAAATATATAATATTGTTTATAAAGATGCTTATATTATGTATTTATTTTAAGGTTTTTTATTATCAAAACCCTCTGAATTCGAAATAATTCAGTAAATTTAACCATGAACTTAATTTTTTAGAGCAAAACCATTCCTTAAACTAAAAATAATTTAGTAAAATTAACCTTGAATTCAACTTTTTATAGCAAAATCTATTGAAGTTCCCTAATATTAGAGCAAAATCCCTTGAAGTCTCCTAATATTCGTTTCTTTCGGAAAAAAAATATTTATGCTAGTTTTTTTACTGTTAAATCCTGATTCTCTTATTTGTGGCTTTTAGTTCCTCATTATTATATTTTTGTTTCACATTAATATATTTTAATCTTTTCTATATAAAATTATTGTTAATTATTACTTATCCAAAAGGTGCTCATCTCAGTAGGGATAAAATTGGAAATAAAGAGAAATTATTATTTATAAAAATTAAAAAAGAGTTGGGATTATTGTTTTTGTTCGAAACGGAGGTAAAAAATTAGAAAATTTTATTGGCTTCTAATATGGATCTACTTGGTCTAAGTATTCATATATCTAGAAAATTCATATATCTAGAAAAGAAGTATACATATCTTCTTCTTTTTTATTTAAATCAGGATTTATAAAACTAAGTATACTATTTTTCATCTTGTTTTTTCTTTAGTTATGGATCTTTCAATTTTTTTTTCAAAAAAAATCTCATGCTTATTCAAAGTCCTCATAAATGTGATAAAAAAAAGCGCCTATATAGGTGTCAAAAAAATGCTACAGGATATGTATTTTGTTTTACCTAATTTATAGAGGACGTGTTCTTTTTTTGGACACATATCCTTTATAAATTGAGCAAAACAAAATGATATCTCTCTTTTAGAGATATGAATACTTGTATCAAAGTAGTTCTATATTGAAATCTAATAAAATTTTCCAATTGAACTTTTGTCACGAACAAAAATAGTAACCCCAATTCTTTTTTTATTTTTTAAATAATAATTTCTTTTAGTTTCCAAGTTTATCCCTGCTGAGATGAACACTCTTTGGGTAAGTATTAATTGACAATAATTTTAAATAGAAAAGATTAAAAGTGATTAGTGAAACAAAAATATAATAATGAGGACCTAAAAGCCACAAATAANTTAATAAAATAATATTTGTAAAGATATATTGTAGACTACTTATAATGAATCTTATATACTTCAACTATGGGTTTGCATCCAGATAACTAAATCAATCTTACAAATATTTGTTAAGAATTTTTAAAAGAAATTTGGACAAGAAAGAAATGATTCGAAGAATTGTAAAGAAGTAAATAATAAATATGGAAATCATGTTTAAGCTATCTTAGATAAAGAATAAGTAAAATTTTGGTTTCTTTATATAATTTTCAAGTTTAATTCCTAATATCTAGAATATAATTAAAAATACACTTATAGTATGATTATTCTCACAAATATTATTATAAGTGTAATTTTTATTTAAAAAATCTCCCTAAGTTAGAGATAAAAAATGACTTATTTTATAAAATTTACAAACTACTTGACTAGACCTGATTGAAATATAACTGGATGTCTAGAACCAGTCGAGTTTCTTTTGAGCTCGATTGGACCCGTTTGGAGCATAAATGGATCCAGTTAAGTAAGAGTTCACATTAAAACTTTATGGAAAACCTGACTAGGCCTGATCAGAATATGACTAGACCTAGTCGAGTTTCTTTTGAGCTTGACTGAACTCATTTTGAGGACAAATGGATCAAGTTGAGTTTATAAGGGTCCAAATTAAAACTTTATGGAAAATCTAACTAGACTTGATCGGAGCATTAATAAATCTGTTCAACTTGCATACCGACTCTGATTTGGACTCTATGGCTACAATTGAAGGATTTTTTGTGCGAACTTGTTCGTAGAGGGAGGGACGAAGTCGATTGACGGGGAGAGACGAAGTCGACTGACGGCGACAGAGTTCACGACGCTAAAAAAGACCTGGAGGGGAGTCTAATCAGGTGCTATTTCTTCAGCCTATTTAACACTCCAAATGCAGAAAAAAGAAGAGGAAGAAGAAGTGCATGCTCCTTTTTTTCTTTTTCTTTTTTTTTTTTTTTTTTCAGACGAGGGCATTAAACCTTGATTAGGTTTTATTTTATTAAATGGGTTTCTCTATCATGTTATTTTTTTTTTAAAAGCATCGTTTTATTAAAATTAAAACAAGGGTATAAGAGCCTTTTCTCAAGCCACGTCCGAAACAATAAAAGGTAAAAATATTTAAAAATTAAATGAATAAATCACTTTTTCAAAAGGCCCCTTGCGTGAAGGTCATGGAACTAATTCTTCCATTTCAGCAATGGTTGTTAGTATCTTTTGTTTTTTAACTTTATTTTTCGGGTAAATCTTGGCGATCGAATTGGAACTAAGATAGTTTTACCTTATAGACAATTATTCCAATGACTACTGATATCAATTTTTTTGCACTGCCCACGGCTACGAAACTGTCATTTCCTGAGAAGCAACATCTCATTTTTCAACCTAAAACGAAAACCAAAAGAAAGAAAAAAAAAAAAAAACCATTACAATTGTAATGAAGTTCTTAAGATGTTGGCAACCTTTTTTGTTATAATTCAAAATTATTTCCCCTTAATTTATTAAAAAAAATGGGTCACAAAACACGAAAATTAAACAATTTTACCATCTGATGAATTATAAGATTTGTATTCATTTTTACGGTTCTATTGACTAAATGAGGAAAAACAGTTTTAAATTGTTTTCGTTTCTAGTATAATAGCATAACGAGAAGTTTAGAAATAAGTACTATTCGGCTAGTGTGGCCATTAAAATTTTTTAGGAGTTATTACTTGTTAGAGAGGTAAATAGTTAGGAATTCTAGAATCAAAATTAAAAAATGTTACCTTAGAAGAACGCACAGTTTATGACAAAATTGCAGACTAGAGGAGAAATTCTTCGTAATTATCCTGGGGCACCTTCTTTCAACCAATTGGAAACTGCCCCAAAAAATGTTTAAGTTTTTATGTTGTCATATGTGATTTAAGAATTGACGCATGAATGTATGTGTTGACAGAGGTTTTGTCAACAACGAATTTAAGAAATTGCAAGATATGACTTGTGTGTAAAAATGGTTGATAAAAGTAAAGTAAGTAAGAAGACAAAAATTTTATAGTGGTTTAGTCCCTAAAAAGATGAGTCTACATCTATTGTTCTTCACTATTTTCTGGAGAATTACAAGAGTTTCTCTAAGTCTCAAAATGAGAGCAAAAAGAGACTTACAGAGAGTGTATAGTGAAGTGATTGTGAGATAACTATGAGATGAAAAATTATGAGATTGAACCTCTTTTATATAAGTGAGGGTGACTTTAGGTTTTCTAATTTTGTGAATACGAAACTACATAATAAAATATAATATTATATTGAGAATGTGTGATTACATAATAATGGGTTATTATCTCCTCCTTAATTAGTTAATTGCATTTTTTAGATATTAGGCAGGTCAACTATATATGGTGGTCAAAAAACAACACAACAATATCCCTCCAGCTTTTAATGCGTCCTTGACTTATTGAAAGTTTTCTTCGATAAAATAGTTGACTGCATGCCATTATGATCAATAGTTCTTACTCAAGTCTTCAACTGAACTTATTTTAAGTTATCTTGATTTTTCTTTGTCGATGTCGACGATTGAGTTGATAGATATAAAGCAGTGATCAAATAGCACCATCATACTCTTATTGACATCTCTTTTTCGTAGATAAATGAGTTAACCTTTTGTGAGTATAATAAGGATCGACCTCTTCGTACACTGAAAAAGTCGCTTCTCCAATAGCAAGAACAAAAGTGAAGTATACGACTAAAAAGCAATCTCATTGATCTTCCATAGAAACTTATGGAGAAGTAGGAAATGCTTAAGAACCATGTCATTATCGATACGATTATTTACTAGTAGAGCGTTAAAGAGGCTGCAAAATCTTTTAAAAAAGATCTTTTCTCAACCATAAATTCGTAATAATGCTCGTATTGTAGAAGTGTGCTTCTTATTTTAAAAGTCTCGAACTATACATGATGCTTTTTCGTAGAAATTCTGAAGGCGGTTAATAAAGTCGCCAAGAAACAAAATAAAGTGTGCTACCCTGAAGACATAGTTGATGACATCTACGTTGTTGAAGAGTAGCTTATAGTAGTTGAATAAGTGAATGACATGAACTCTTTTTATGCTTCTTAGTAGTTTAAAAGTGTGTCATATTTGTTATATTTGGAATTTTCCTGCAAAATATTAGAAAATACAAAAAATATTAAAAGTAAAGAAAGATGTAAAAAATACCTGACCCTTAGGTCGCGTGCTTTTTGGATTAGCTTGCATTTTCTTTAAGATACTTTTACTTCATAAAATAAGAATCAAGCTATTTCATAGGATAGATCCTTAGCTCATTATTCAATAGATGTAAATCATAGGAATCATTAGGTCACCTCGCATATTAACTTGAGGTTCTATGTTTGAAATTCTTCCATAAGGTATAAACTTGTAGGAACTATTAGGTCATTCTGAAGATTGAGAATTCCATGTCATGTCGATGGACATGAGTGATGCAAATTCAAATGTGTTTTTTAAAAGTTTTATGTCAAAATATAATGAATAGTAATATATCACATTGAACTATAGATGTTTTGCTTAGTCACTTATTTATTCGAGGAAGGATATTGCAGAATACGATATACTAAGGCATAACAGTGAGAAGAAAATTCTAAGATTTTTAGGAATTTTAAAAATTTAGCGATCCAACATTCCAACCCCTTTAATATAAAAGTTTGCATAGTTCCTTAGAAAGCGAGTAGAAGATTACATAATCTGATCCCACTGTCCCTTGAGTTTTATGGTGTTCGAAGACGGCCACAAAAATATAAAAGATGAACTAATAGAATAAGACGTATCAAGACGATACATTAAAGGAATAATTCCTTTATTTCAATTCGAATGATGAATAATCCTCTTAGTTTTATGGTATTGCAATATCTTCCATAAAACTGTAAGTAAATAACGTATAAGAATGAAGATAGATCGCAAGAAGAAAATATACAAATTTTTATTGATGGAATCATCGAAATATATGAAGATATCCCACGACCTAGTAGTCACATAATAGTCGATACAAGATAATGAGACTTAAGAAGAGTTATTAATAGTAGTGATAAAAATTCATATAGTATGAAGAGCTCGTGCTTGGGGAGCTCGAATATGATAGAGCTTGAATATGGAGAGCTTAATGATCGAGTAGAAATCTTGTTGAGGTTTTTGAAACCGAGTGGCGATCTCATCTAGGTCAAAAATAATAAATTCGAACATGGTGAAAAGTGAGCTTGCATAATAGAAAGTTCAATGATCCAGAAATCTTGAAGGTCTGAAGAATAGAGTGAAGATCTCATCGAGATCAAAGATAGTGAAGAGCTTGAATATGGAGGGAGAGCTCATGTAATAGGAAGCTCATATATAATAAAAATCTTGAATATGAAGAGCTCAAGGACCGAATAACGATCTTGTCGAGGTATGATCAACTGAATAAAGATCTCGTCGAAGTCGCATAGTTACATTTATTCAATCTTACAAAGATATATCGAGACCATGAAGTCTATATATTCTCAATCTAGAGAGGCATCCCTCAACCATAGGTGTGAGCTAGTCAGCAAATTTTTCTCACTTACATAGGCACATCGATAGTGATTATCAACTTTAGTAACCTCACATCCTTTGTCAAGGCCAATTTAGTTAAGACATCTGCTTGGCTATTTTTAATGCAAGGAAGTAGCTGAATACTATAAGCAATAAACATTGACAGAAGTCTCTGCATCTCTTGCAAATAGGCTAGCATCTTTCCTCCTTTGGCCTGGTAGTCTCCGATCACTTAACAAACCACCAACTGGAAATCACTATATACCTCAATCATTTCAACCTTCAACTCTTGTGCAAGCTTAAGTCCAACAATCAGTGCCTCATATTCTACTTCATCACTTGATGCTGAAAATCCAAAGCAATGTACGTAATGAATATTATGCCCTTCTAGACTAATTAATATCAAACCCGTACCAACTCTATTTTCGTTTGACAATCTATCAATATAAAGTTTCCACACCTTATTTATATCCACTGTAGGTTTCTCAATTACTTCTGTGGGAAGCTTGATATCATAAGTGAACTCTGCAATAAAATCTATAAGAGCTTGACCTTTAATCGTAGTGTAAGGCCAAAAATTGATGTTGAATTGACTCAGCTCAATCCCCTACTTGAGGAATAGTCCTGATACTTCAAGCTTTTACAAACCCTATTTCAATGGAAAGTTTGTGAAAACCTCAATGGAATGTGCATGAAAATATGGTTGAAGCTTCCTAGATATGATGAGAAGCGCTAATGCCAACTTCTTTATCTCTGGATGTCTCATTTTGGCATCGAGTAGTATTTTGCTTACATAATATATAGGTCATTATATATTTTCTTCTTCTCGAATTAATGCAGCACTTGTCGTATATTTGGAAACAACAAGTACAGGTATAACTTTTCCTCTGGTTTTGGCTTCGACAAGAGTGGAGAAGAACTCAAGTATTTTTTTAAGTCTTGTAACGTCTGCTTGCACTTTTCTATCCACTTGAACTACTTCTAACACTTTAAAACCTTGAAGAGTGATTGGCATTTGTTAGTTGATCTTGATATAAATTGACTCAGTGTAGCCACTTTTCCTGCTAAGCTCTGCACATCTTTTGATTTACGAGGAGATGGTATGTCAATTAATGCTTGGATCTTTTGAGGATTTGCTTCGATATCTCATTGATTGACCATGAATCCCGAAAACTTTCCGGATCCTATACCAAATGCACACTTCTAGGGGTTTAGTTTTATTTGATATTTTCAAAGAGTTTTTAACATCTCATCTAGGTGCTTGATGTAATCTTCATTTTTCTTTGACTCACTAACATGTCATCAATGTAAACTTTCATTGCCTTGCTTGGCATACTACCACAACCACTCTTCTCTGATTAATATCTCGATCTCATCTTTCAGGATATAGCAGTTATTGGTGTGGTGTCCAATATTATTATGATATCAGCAAAACTTATTAGGATCATGTTTTGCTTTATCCCATTTGATCAGCTCCAGTTAATGATATTGCTCCTGCTGATTTGTGACCGCATATATATGATCTTTGGGTGTACTTAGCTCGGTATAATTGTTGAATCATAGGGGAGCCCTTAGAATCTCCTACTTCTTTGGCTTGGACTGCTTTTCAGCTGATTGTTCGTTCTTCCTCTTTTTTTTGACTTCTTGTTATTATTACAGTTGATTGTTCTGGTTGCATCTTTGGTTGTATCTTTTCCGCCTTCCTTCTTCGTCTTGTAAAAATTTTTTCGAGAAGATTTCACCCTTAAATGTCGACTAACTATCTGGTAGAAGTCTTCGAAATTCTTATATTCTCACTCCATCAATTCTTCCCAGAGTTTAGTCTCTGGTCGCATTCCAGCCATCATCAAAGTTATGACTTTTCCTTTAGGCGGGTTGTTGACTTTTGCTAATTTTGAAGTGAAACGGTTAAGGTATGATCATAGAGTTTCCTCTGGACCTTGTCGAATGGCAGACAGACTGATTAACGGAATAGTAAATTTTTTCATAGCTTGAAATTGTCTCAAAAATGCAGTCTAGAGTTGTTGCTAGGACGAGATTGAACCATGTTAAAGTCCTCGAAACTATTTCTTTGCTGCACCTATGAGGGTTACAGCAAAATACCTACAATGTGCAAGGTTATCAACTCAGTGGAGCTCTATCAGACAGTTGAAGTGATCTATATGATCTTGCAGATAAGTTTTCCCATCAAAGGTATTTATAGTGGGAAGTTTGAATCCAATAAGAAATGCAACAGCTCGAACTTTTAATTTTATTGAATGACAATTGACGATATTCATCTTCGAGCTCATCATCCCATCCAACAAGTATATCTAATGCGATCCTTAAATTATGAACATCGGTGTTAGGAGGAAAGGCATTATCTCTTGCTAGTGGTAGAGGTGGTCTTCGATCACTATTATCACGTCATAAGGTGGGTTGAATGGGCAGGGTATATAATATCCTTTGAGAAGATTCTATTGAAACTTGTTCGACATGATAAGATATGGTTGTTATGATGCGATGCGGATCGCTCATGACTACCTCAACATCGTTGTTCCAATTGTTGTCTCAGGTCTACAGAGTTCTGCCTAGGTTCCCTGTTTATCCTCTTAAAGACAATTCTTGATTGATGATTCTGTTCATTGTTTTGATGGTCGCGGCTAGTGGAGGTTCTCCTAGAGGGTTGTCCATGATCATGCTCTGTACTTGAACTTCCAATGCCAGACTTCTGTGATAAGTGTACAGCCTTATCTTTTTCCTTAGAAGTGAGATCTGTATGGTGCTCTTGTTGGGTTATTGGCTGCTCGTGATTTCCTACCTCTCAAATATAAATTCCTCCTTCGAGTCATCGAGCAAGGCAATTTCTGGGAAACTCTTGTTGTCGTGCAGTCACCATCTATTCTTCAGCAAGATGTCTCAGTAAATCGTTGATTTGGTTGGTAATTTGTTGAAGGTTTATTAGAACATCCTCCATGTGTTTTTTTTTTTGAACAATGTTTTCCCCAGGTGCAGTCACGGTTGGTTGATCCTGAGCAAGATTGACCTGTGCAGCAGTAGTACTTTGAGGTCGACTCTAACATTTCTAGTATTTGCTATTATTGAATGAACGAGAATGACAAACTCTTTGCTGGAATAACCCTCTTTCTAGCACCAATTGTTGACGGAGGTTTTGTCAATAACGAATTTAGGAAATTACAAGATGTGGCTTATATGTAAAAATGGTTGATAAAGCAAAGCAAATAAGGGCATAAGAATTTTATAATAGTTCATCCCCAAAAAAGATGAGCCTAAGTCCACTTTACTTCACTATTTTCTAGAGAATTACAAGAGTTTCTCTAAGTATCAAAGTGAGAGCAAAGAGAGAATTACAGAGAGTATATAGTAAAGTGATTGTGAGATGACTGTGAGATAAAAAATTATGAGACTGAACCTCTTTATATAGATGAGAGTAGCTTTAAGTTTCTCAATTTTGTGAATAGGAAACTATATAATAAAATACAATATAATATTAAGATTGAGTGACTATATAATAATAGATAATTATCTCCTCCTTAATTCATTAATTGCCTTTTTTAGAGATTAGGCAAGTCAATTATTTGTGATGGTCAAAAAACCACACAACAGTATATATTATTGAATACTTTTTTGTGGTGAAAAACTCTCTCACCTGCTCCTCAAAATAGGAGAGCCTCCTTCTCGAGCTAGCTGCCTCCCTCCTTCTCACTGTACTAGTACTTTCTTCCAATCAAAGTCAGCGTAGGTTCTTGCAGAGGCCAGAGAGGGAGCCTCATTTTTCTCTTTCTCCTTCTCATTCTCTAGCCTTCTCTCCCTACCTTCTTCCTCCTCCTCCTCCTCTATCATGTTTTTTCCTTTTATTTTTCTGTTTCTTTTTCAGTTTTTATTTTTAGTTTAAATAATCCTAAATTTAGATATGGATGTAGGATCATCTTTTAGGTGGATTTTAAGTTCGTTCAGTTAACCTTAAATTAGAGATCTTTTCTCTGATCTAGGTCTGTTAATGGATGTATGTTTTCTTTTCCTACGGATACAGATCTCAATTAGTATTGGCCTTATAGAGTTTAGGCCTGTCAAGAATATAGTTAGGAGCAGGTGTTGAAGGTTACGACTTGTTGGTCCTTGTTATATGTTTCTCTTTGAGAATCATGATAATTCACATATCTTATTCTTGTTATATTTGTAATCCATTTTTCGTCTTCTTGTTTGAGGAGTTTGAAATTATAATTCTTTGTTTTCATTACAACCTAAAACTTTTACTTTGAGTAATATATTCCCTTGAAGAGTTTGTTTTTTATTAAAAAAAAAAAGAAAAAAAGAATTGGCATGTGAATAACCAGTTAATTAATAAGTATTGATCACATGTAGCATTACTCTTTTTTGGGTTGATCAAAAAACTACTTACCAATAATCTAGTGACACTTTTTGGCCTTATATTGTATTTCTTAGTTTATACTTATATATTGTGTTGTAATATATATATATATATATATATGTCAAAATCTATTTCTCATTATTGGAAATACCTTTCTAGTCTAAGATTGTGTAAATATAACCTTGCGTATTATAATATACAATCACCTACCTTAGAATTTGAAATTTTAACACCTTTAGCTCAAAATTTTTCTTGGTAAAAAATTTAGAAATGATGTAAACAAAATGCTTATCGCTAAATTTAGAAATGATGTAAACAAAATGCTTCTCGCTATCAGTAAGTTCTAAATTGAGATTCAAACTAACAAGAATCATACGGCATTATTGTTCTAACATGAATATGAGATTGCACTTGTGAAACGATGTTTGTCTGAACGAGCGAAATATTTAAGGCTTTGTTTGAGAGGACTGATTTGTGGGAGGGTAGAAAAAAGTGAAAGGAGATTTAAAATACCTTGTTTGGTAAGAGGAATTCGGGAGGGAGAGGAGAAGTGGATGAATGAGCTCTCCCTCTTGGACCACCATTTTGAATCCGCCCATTAACCTCCCATTAATAGAATGATTCAACCAGTCAATGGAAAGATTCAACCTCATCTTTATTCTTTTTATGTAAAATGACAAATATGCCCTTCTTAAAAATTATTAAAATTTTATAAAAGATAATATCATAAATTTGTTAGGAAAAAAATACTTCTCATCCATCTTATCCTTCATCCCTCTTACCAAATAACTTAATGATTGATACTTTCCTTTCCTTCTTTTACATTCTCATTTCACCCTAAGCTCTCCATCCTTCTTTCTCTCCCTCCATCCTACTAAGCATAGTATTAAGGTTTATTGCTTCTCAAGGAAAGACTCTCAACTGTCCATTACAGCAACTGTGAAGGTTGATCAAATTTAAAATGTGTCATTATCCTTACATAAAATAGAAATTGGAAAAATTCGAGCTTTTGGACTTTAATTTTGGTAAATGGAATTTTTAAATCTCTTTGCATAAGGNCTCCGATGCTTAAGTCAGTGGTTTTTCTTTGTGTTGGGTAGCAAGTAAAAATATTTTTTGTATGAGTATCTATCTGTTTTCTTTTTGTTCACAGACTGTTTTATATATATCAGCTTTTTTCTGTGCGTACATGCCCCTCTCGGGAATGCATGGCTTCTATCTGTGTAGTCCTGAGATAGTGAACAACATGGTTCTCTATCTCAGGAGTGAGTACCTTTCACCTCAAGATCTTTTTTAACAGTCACGGGCTGAGATTTCTGTGATCTCCTTTGTGCTACCGTGACCTGATTTTCGTCGCCTCTTATGGCTTCAATCTGTCAGGAGTAAGATTTGGGCAAATCGCAGTTCTGTCAGGACGGCTTGTCCCTGGTACACACACCTACCCAGGATCACATTAAATACTCTGTCTGGGTCTGGAGCCGTGGGTCGCTTTCCATTGTATCCAGTCCGAAGTCCCTTGGGGCTTCTGACCCTTCCGACTGTTGAGATAAGGGCCGCTGTTCCCAGATAGCAGACCCTTGGGGCCTCTGACCCTTCCGACTGTTGAGATAAGGGCCGTTGTTCCCAGATAGCAGACCCTTGAGGCCTCTGACCCCCAGCTATTGTGGTTGGGGTCTGACTAGGCTGGACCGTCTGGGGTCAGTGAGGGGTTCGGCCCTAACCTTGGACGGCCCAAAGGCCGATGGTGAGATCATGTGCGATCCGCGTGGCCCTCCTCGTGGCATAAGGTTCGGGAACGGGTCCCACAACTGCCCCCATTTCCCTACTTGTTGGATTCGTGTCTATCAAGTGGGGAAACCGTCTCTTCGCTTCGCCAACCTGAGGGACGCACGTGGTTCCCTTTTCCCGATGCGGTGATACGCCATCTCTCATCACGAGATCTGTTTGAATTTTGAAATTCTGACTGCTCGCTTTCTTTTATTCTTTCCTCTTCTAGAAAAACTTTTCGGCTTCTCCCCTTTAAAAACCGCAATTGTGTTTATTTGCCGTTTTACCAAAATTTTCAATCACCCCAATCTCACAACACCCCAAGGTTTCTGCTTCCTTCTCTTCTAAAGACTCTTACTCTTCCAGTCGTTTTTCAGAACAATGGCTTCGAATCAAAATCAGGAATTGCAATCTGTTACGGATTCAGAGTCAGACTCATTGAGGAGGTAGCTCTGCCTCCCCGGAGGAGTGACGCTTCAAAGAGTTAAAGGTCCCATAGACTGGTACCTTTGCCCCTGCGCCCTCGAGGGTTCCATCGTCTTGGGCAGGAAGCATCTGGACTGCCTGCGATTCCCTCTTCCCCCTCTAATCCATCAATTTTTTGCCCTGACGGGGATCCATCTGA
>JXTB01000073.1:949034-962432 GCA_002914805.1 Parasponia andersonii
CTAACATGAATATGAGATTGCACTTGTGAAACGATGTTTGTCTGAACGAGTGAAATATTTAAGGCTTTGTTTGAGAGGACTGATTTGTGGGAGGGTAGAAAAAAGTGAAAGGAGAGTTAAAATACCTTGTTTGGTAAGAGGAATTCGGGAGGGAGAGGAGAAGTGGATGAATGAGCTCTCCCTCTTGGACCACCATTTTGAATCCTCCCATTAACCTCCCATTAATAGAATGATTCAACCAGTAAACGGAAAGATTCAACCTCATCTTTATTCTTTTTATGTAAAATGACAAATATGCCATTCTTAAAAATTATTAAAATTTTATTATAGATAATATCATAAATTTGTTAGGAAAAAAATATTTCTCATCCATCTTATCCTTTATCCCTCTTACCAAATAAATTAATGATTGACACTTTCCTTTCCTTCTTTTACATTCTCACTTCCACCCTAAGCTCTCCATCCTTCTTTCTCTCCCTCCATCCTACTAAGCATAGTATTAAGGTTTATTGCTTCTCAAGGAAAGACTTTCAACTGTCCATTACAGCAACTGTGAAGGTTGATCAAATTTAAAATCTAAAGGTGTCATTATCCTTACATAAAATAGAAATTGGAAAAATTCGAGCTTTTGGACTTTAATTTTGGTAAATGGAATTTTTAAATCTCTTTGCATAAGGATCTTTCAATGGGTGGCAAGCGCTTGTCAAGCATGACTATAACTTAAGATATCTACTTTACAATTTTTTTAAAAAGAAAATAAGTCACTTACCTAAGGTCACTTTATGTTGTTCGGTCTAAAACCTATATGTTGGATAATGCCAACAAGAGAAAGTTAGCGACCAAGTTGAACGTGTCAGATTGCATGAGAATTTTTCTAAACGAAGTGTGACCTCATCTAAATGAGTATAATGCAACCAGTATGAAAAAGAAATTAGATCAAGCTTCATCAAACAGGTAACCTACAAAGAAAGAGAAACAAGTTTCTGAATAGAGATCAACTAATCAGTCCATTTAAATTATTACCCAATTATATTGTTACTCGAATCATTTTTTCTGATTACACACTTACCCAATTATATTGTTACTCGAATCATTTTTTCTGATTACACACTTACCCATTTTTATAATTAGAAAATAATGAGCCACCCTCACCTATATGAATGGAGCTCAGTATTGTTATAAAAACTTCTGGGCTACACTCTGTATTCTCTCTCTACTCTGTCTCAGATTTCTCACCTTGAGACTTAAAAAACTCTTGTAATTATCCAAAAAAATAGTGAAGAACAATGAATGTAAGCTCATCTTTTTTAGGGCTGAACCATAATAAAATTTTTGTCTTCTTATTTGCTTTGATTTATCAACCCTTTTCACACACAAACCACATCTTATAATTTCCTAAATTACTTGTTGACAAAACCTCCGTTAATAATTAGCGCTAGAAGGATGGCTATTCCAGCACAAAATTTGTCAATTTCGCTTCTTTAACAATGGCAAACACCAAAAACACTACCAGAAATGCCAAAACTAGCCAAAACTAACCCCAAAGCACTGTTGCAGCACAGGTAGATCCTGCTCAAGATCAGTCTGCCGTGACCGCACCAGAAAATATTGTCCAGAGATAGGTTTGCAAGGAGGAGGCACTAATGACCCTTCAACAAATCACTAATCGGATTAATGATTCTCTACGGCAACTTGCTGAGGGGTAGATGATGACTCCACCACAGCACGAACTTCCCAGAGACGTCCTACTCAACTACTTGAGAGAGGAATTCAGATCCTAGAGATAGGGAACCGTGACTAGCACAGAGCCCAGAGGAGCGTCATGGAGATCGCACCTCTAAGGAAAAAGGCAAGGTCACAGACTTACTTCTGGAATCTGGTATTGAGAGTTCGAGCACTGATCGTGATCGTGGATAACCTTCTCGGAGAGCAATCGTCAATCGTGATTGTCTAAACAACGAGCAAAAACGTTAATCGAAGAGCGTCTTTGAAAGGATTAGCAGGGAGTCGAGACAGAATCCTGCAGACCTGAGACAACATCTCAAACAGTGACGTAGTCATGAGCGATCCACATCGCATTATAACGACCGAAGTCGATCTTGTCGCACTATTACATTAGAATCTTCACAAAGGTCGCAGCAGACCTTGCCTGACTAACTGCTTTATATCGTGATAACAATCAAAGGCCACCCTTGCCACTAGTAAGAGATAATACTCTCCCTCCGAATGTCGATGTTCATAATTTGAGGATCGCATTAGAAGCCCTTGCTGGCTGGGATGATGAGCTCACTGATGGGTATCGTCAATCGCCATTCAGCGAGGAAGTTTGAGCTGCTGCCTTATCTGTTGGATTTAAACTTCCTACCATAAACACTTTTGATGGGAAAAATGATCCACAGGATCATATAGATCACTTCAGTGACCTGATGGAACTCCATCGTGTCAATGATCTCGCACATTGCAGATGTTTTGCTATAACTCTCACAGAAGTAGCGAAGAAGTGGATTCGAGGACTGAAGTCTGGTTTAATCTCATCCTAGCAACAACTTCAGACTGAGTTCTTGAGGCAATTCTAGGCTGCAAATAATTTTACTATTCCACTTGTCAGTCAGTCTGCTATTTGGTAAGGTCCGGAGGAAACTCTATGATCTGACCTCAACCGCTTTATCTCAGAGTTGGCAAAGGTCAACAACCTACCTGAAGGGGGGGTTTTAACTCTAACAATAGCTGGGGTGTGACCAGACTTTGGGAAGAATTACATGAGCGAGAATGCAGAACCCTTGAAGATTTCTATTCAAAGAGTTGGTCAGCATCTGAGGGTGGGATCTTCACGTGAAATCTTCATAAGACGAAGAAGGAAGAAGGAAAAGATGCTGCTAAAGATGCGACCACGACCAACAACAATAATAACAAGAAGTCAAACAAAAGAAGTAACGAACAATCAACTGAGAAGCAGCGCAAATAGAAAAAGCAGGAGATTCCAAGAACTCCCATGAGATTCAACAACTATACTGAACTGAACACACCCATAGATCATATCTATGCGGTCACAAACCAGCATGAGCGATATCGTCAATTGGAACCGATAAAATGGGATAGAGCGAGGCATGATCCAAATAAATTCTACAGGTATCACAATGACATTTGACACAATACTAATAACTACTATGCCTTGAAGGATGAAATCGAAAGATTAATTAAAGAAGGGCAGCTATGATAGTACATAAATCAGAACAATGAAAGGCGAGAAGAAAACCAACAGCGACCTCCATAAATGCAACGCGAAGTGTGAACTATTTTTGGAGGATCACATATTGGTGGAGATTCGAAGAGGGCGTAAGATAGGTATGCACGAAAAGCTCGACAGCAGCCGTTGTCCAATGTCATGTACCTTGAGCAGCGACTATAAAAGCTTCGACGAGTACTAGATATGGATATTATCTTCCCGATGCAGGATACAAGGGACGTCTATTACCTACATAATGATGCATTGGTCATAAAGATCAACTGTTGAAGCATGCAGTTATGGCGAGTATTAGTCGATAATGGAAGTGTTGTCGATATCCTGTACTATGACGCCTTCAAGAAGATGGGATTAAGTGAAAGCGGCCTAAAGCCCACCGTCACTCCACTTTATGGATTCATTGGTAACAAAATAATGCCTAAGGGTAGGATTGAGTTAATGGTCAACGTTGGGACTTATTCTAGGGTTTCAATGATAATGACTCAATTCTTGGTTGTAGATTGCCTCTCTGCATTCAATGCTATACTAGGAAGACCAACACTGAGGGAACTTCGAGCAGTCACTTCAACCTACCACCTTGCTATGAAGTTCCCAACTCAACATGGAGTAGGTGAAGTGCGAGGCAACCAGTATGACGCGTGGACTTGTTATAATAATTCTTTAAAGCTCGCAGCAAAAGATGTGGTACCTCGTACAATGATGGTCCAACTACAAGGTGAAGTGTCAATCGAAGACCTCGACCCTCGAGAAATCAATGGAGAGGTCAAGACTGGACCTATAGAAGACTTGGAAGATTTGTCGATTAACAGGTCTTCGAAGGTTCTAAAAATCGGAGCAAAGCTTCAAGAACCCATGCGAGCTTCTTTGGTTGCTTTTCTGAAATCAAACTTGGATATCTTCGCATGGCAACATTTGGATATGGTGAAGATTGATCCGAATATCATGTGCCATCGCCTTAATATAGATACAACAAAGAAGCCTACGATAGAAAAAAAGAGCCATGAATCCAAAACACTATGTCGCATTGAAAGAAGAGATAAAGAAGTTGCTCAAAATCGGATTCACCAGGGAATTTTTTTACCCGAACTAGCTTGCAAACCCAGTTTTGGTAAAGAAACCCAACGAGAAGTGGAGAACTTGCATTTCACTGACCTTAACAAAGTATGCCCGAAGGATAGTTTTCCTCTTCTAAGAATCGACCAGCTTGTAGATGCGACGTCAAGGCATGAACTCTTAAGCTTTATGGACGCATATTCTGGATACAATCAGATCCCCATGTACGAGCTAGATGAGGAGTATACCTCGTTCATCACTGATTGACGATTGTACTATTACAAGAAGATGCCCTTTGGACTCATCAATGCAGGATTGACTTATTAGCTTCTTGTCAATATGATGTTTGCAAAATAAATTAGCAAGACAATGGAGGTATATGTTGATAAAATGTTGGTAAAATCGAAGAAAGCTAAAGATCATGTTAAGCACCTTAATGAGATGTTCAAAATTCTTCAGAAATATCAAATGAAGTTGAACCCCCAGAAGTGCTCATTCAGAGTAGGATCTGGAAAATTCTTGGGGTTCATAGTCAATCAGCGAGGCATCAAAACTAACCATCAGAAGATAAAAGCATTAATTGATATGCAACCCCCTCGCAAACCCAAAGATGTGCAGAGCCTAGCGGGAAGAGCGGTTGCACTGAGTCGATTTGTATCCAGGTCAACTGATAAATACCAACCATTCTTTGAAGTTTTGAAGGGTTCGAAAAGGTTTGAGTGGACAGAAGAATCCGAGCAAGCATTCTAAGAATTAAAAACACACTTAGGTTTTCCTCCACTCTTATCGAAGCCAAATCTGGGGGAAGAGTTATACTTGTTTCTCACTGTTTCCAAATATGCGATAAGTATTATGTTAATTTGAGAAGAAGAAAATATACAGCGACTTGTATATTACGTAAGCAAAAGATTACTTGATGCTGAGACAAGATATCCAGAGATGGAGAAGTTGGCATTAACACTCATCGTCACATCAAGGAAGTTTCAACCTTATTTTCATGTGCACTTCATCAAAGTTTTCATTAATTTTCCATTAAAATAGGTTCTGCAAAAACCTGAGGCTTCAGGACGATTACTTAAGTAGGCCGTTGAGTTGAGTCAGTTTGGCATCAATTTTCAACCTCGCACTGCGATTAAAGGTCAAGCTCTCACAGATTTTATTGTAGAGTTCACGTATAATGTCAATCTTCCCACAGAACTGATCGAAAATCTATTATAGATTTATTAAGATTGTGGAAACTTTATGTCGATGGATCATCAAACGAGAATAGAGCCGGTGCAGGCTTAGTACTAATCAGTCCTGAAGGGCATAATATTCATTGTACACTTCGCTTCAAATTTCTAGCGTCGAATAATGAGACAGAATATGAAGCACTGATAGCTGGGCTAAAGCTTGCACAAGAAATGAAGGTCAAGATGATTGAGGTATACAATGATTCCCAATTGGTCGTTTGTCAAGTGATCGGCGATTATCAAGCAAGAGGAGGAAGATTGATGGCCTACTTAAAGGAGGTACAATGACTGTTCTCGACATTTACTGCTTATAACGTTCAACTTCTTCCTCGCATTAAGAATACTCGGGCAGATGGCCTTGCTAAGCTCGCCTCAATGAAAGATACAGAATTATTAAAGGTGGTTCTTGTCAAATTTCTCGCAAAACCAAGTATCGAAATAGAGCTCTAAGTGACCATGTCAGTTGACAAAAAACCATCGTGGATGGATCCTATAATGAAGTATCTACAAAATGACGATCTTCCCGAAAGCAAAGACGATGCAAAGCAACTTTGAATAAAGGCGGCTCACTATATCATCTATGATAGGAAACTTTATCGAAGAAGTTTTAGCTCGCCGTTATTATTATGTATTGATGAAGGAAAAGTACACTACATTATGAGGGAAATTCACGAAGGAATATACGGAAATCATTTAGGGGGGCAGGCACTTGCGAACAAGGTTATCAGACAAGGGTATTTTTGCCAACTATGAAGAAGGATACAATGGAATTCGCTAGGAGGTGTGACAAATGTCAACAATTTGCAACTATTCCTAGAATGCCACATGTTCTTTTAACTCCAATGACTAGTCCATGGCCATTTGCAGTATGGGGAATTGATATTATCAAAATGCTTCTGTTGGCACGAGGTGGATTGAAGTATGCAGTAGTCGCAATCGATTATTTCACCGAGTGGACAGAAGCTAAAGCCTTGAGTACCATTTCCACAAAGAAGATGCTAGATTTTATTTACAAATCTATAATCTGCCGTTATAGTCTACCACATACTATAATTTCTGATAATAGGAAACAATTTGACTGTGATGAATTTCGTAACTTCTGTGACAACTTAGGCATCAAGAAGAGCTTCTCCGCTGTTGTTCATCCACAAGCCAATGGGCAGGTCGAAGCTATAAATAAGATACTTAAATAGAACCTAAAGACAAAGCTGGAAGAGCACAAAGGAGCTTGGCAGGAAGTGCTTCCTGAAGTATTATGGGCTTATCGCACCACTCAATGAACCACTATTGGAGAGAGTCTATTCTCTTTAGCCTATGGATACGAAGTAATGGTGTCAGTAGAAATTGGTGCGAGCTCTCTACGACAATCTGCTTATGAGCAATATCAGAATAATGCACTCATGAGGATTGAGCTCGATCTTTTGGAAGAAAGGCACGAACAGTCTCAACTTCAGATTGCATTATATCAACAACACACTGCTCGATATTATAATTCTAAAGTCAAAAATAGACAGTTTGAAGTTGGTGATCTTGTTCTTCGACAAGTTCTACCTAATGGTGCTGGTGTATTTGGATCCTCTTGGAAAGGACCATATGTTATTGATGTCGTCATTTGACCTGGGACATACAAGCTAGCTTGCATTGGTGGACAAAAGATCGAACATGCTTGGAATACAGAACAACTTCATCACTATTATCAGTAAATCTTTATGTATATCTTCATATATTTTCAATGACCTGGGGGGGCATCTTGTCATTCATCATTCGTCATTATTCATCAAAAAAGATGTCTTTTCTTCGGCTATTACTTCAATTTTATTTGGTTCATCTTTTATAGTTTTATGGTAGTCTTCGAACTATAAAACTCGGGGGGCAGTGGGATCAGAATGTTATCTCCTACTTGCTTCCTAAGAGACTATGCAAACGTTCATTCAAAGGGGTTAGAATTTTAGAATGCCGAATTTCTAAAATTTCTTAAAATCCTAGGATTTTCTCCTCGCTTCATGCCATAGCATGTCGTATTATGCATTTTCCCTCCTTGAATAACAAAGTAACTAAGCAAAACATTCATTGTTCAATGTGATATATTGCTATATTCTATTTTGTCATGGAACTTCTAAAAAACAGTATTGAGTTCACATCACTCATACTTGCTGTTTATTTAAGCGACCTAACCTATCCTAACACTTAAAACCTATTTTAAGTTAATTGGATTCGAATCGCAATAGCATACCGATCAGTCACCTAGTGATTGATTACTTGGTTAAATTATGCATCTTTATATTACAATGCAATATGTTTTAATTGTTTTATAGGGATAAACAAAAAAAAATAATATATAATTATGCAGATGTGCTCTCTCCACTATTTTTAGTTTTTATTGCAACTTCGGTTTCCTTCCAGCTCTGGACAAGCTCGACCACATCTTTACCAAGGATGAAAAAGTCGAAATCTGGATGCTCGCAGAAGATATTGTATATTATGGTTGATGAGGTGATGTCGCTGGACTTTTCTTCGAGCTTCTTGCCTTCAGTGGCCCTGAACTCTTCTACAGCTTTGCAAGTCACCTCTGCCGTCGCTTTTTTCAGAACATCCGGATGCTCAGAGATGGTTTTCTCAAGTTCTCTGATTTTTTCCTCGAGCTTCTCTTTTTCGAGCTTTTCCTTGGCCAGATCCTCGCACAGTTGCTGCTTCTTTGACTCGAAGCAATTTCTCTCTTCTTCGCAAATCTTCTTCAAGTCCTCGAATGCTTGAGCCATTTCTTTGCCCCTTTCGCCCTTCTCCATGCATTCAAGGACCAGATCATATATCAAAATAACAGCTGCAGCAGTCTGAAAATATAACACACATCAGTAAAAGAAAAGTACGCCGAAGAGTGAAGATAGAAGATGCTTACATTTGCCAACATCCTCATCGTAGCACTGAAAGCGACCATGGCTGGTCGTTGCTTCATCATCTCCCAACCTTCTTCAGAAGTAAACGGTCGATAAAGGCCACGCTCAAGCCAACTTTTTCAGGCAGTTGATGAAGGAGTGCGAAAAGCTCCTCGTCCTTGTCGGCCTGGCTCGGTCCCCCGAATGAAGTGGCTGTTTATTTGGATGGCTCAGGCTGGCTCACAATTTTCGTAGACTGAGGAGGAGGCGAGCTTATAGGGACATCCTCGAAGGCAACTTTTTTGCTTCTTGGAGGTGTCGACATTCTCTTTCCCTTTCGTCGAGGAGGGAGATGTGCTGTCTGGTGTCTTGGACTTTGCCATTGACCCCGGTGTTGAAGGTGGTGCTCGTAGTCCGCTGCCAATTGCCATTTCTGTACAAATATGATTAGTTAGCATGCGAGGTATGTAATGCAACAAAGAAAAGGAATAATAGAAAAATTAGCTTCTTGCTACTGAGGAATTGGCAGCGTTCGAGCTTTTGGAGATGGTGGTTCTAGGATAGGAGAGGCAGATGCTTTTCGTTTCCTAGGTTTAGAAGATGAGGCACCCGCTTCTTTTTGTTTCCTCTACTTCTTCTTCGAGCCCGAGGGTTTGGTTGGACGGTTGGCAGAATATGGAAGAGCAGCTATATTTGGGAACAGCCTGCAAGCGACCAGGTTTTAAGTTTTCCCAGGCTTCTTCCAATCAAATTCTTCACGTGGAAGGTTGTTTACTTTATACACCCTTGCGAGCTTCTCTTTGGAGAGTCCTGAATGCTTCTTGTTATCTGCAATGATATACAAATGCGATCATATTGATACATTTATATGAAGTAAGCTATAAGTTGAAGGTTACCTACCAGGGTTTTGAAAGAAGCCATTATTCGCGTAGTCAAAGTGTAAAAATGAGCTTTTCCATTTTCTCATGTTATTGCAGACTCTGTGGATGATTTTTATTGCCTGATTCGACCACTTGCTTGCATAGAAGAAGCAGAATCTAATGGGTTCGACTTCACTTGATAGAACTAAGCGAACTCTTCAGGTGTGAGGGATTCTAGACCTAATTTGTGGTATAATATGTACAAACCTACCATATATCTATATGTATTTGGAGTTAGTTGAAAATGGACAACTCCATAATAGTCGACAATTGATTTGATATATGGATGAAGTGGGAGGTGGACACCACATCTAAGAACTGTGTTTGAGAATGAGGCGGTTCTACGGGGAGGTGTGTGTAGTCGATTGAACTCTGTGGGTAGGCGAAAGGGGATGTCGATTTTGTAATCACATACAATCTTTTCAAGCTTGTTTGTTATACAGCTCGTCTTTATATCGGTTCATGACCAATTTTCTTCTACATAGTTATAGTCCCTTGCGAATGCAGGGGCATATCTAATGTGTTGAGGCCATTGGTCTTGAGGAAGGTCGCCTATGCGAGGACTACTTTGTTTGGTCCCAGTTATTTCTACTTAAGGTTGTGGCTTAAGATAGTCTTCGAGATTTATAGAACTAATGCTTGCACTAGAGAATGCTGATTCCCCTGAGAACGCATACCCTTCCCTAAAGTTCCTCGCTACTAGATATCTGAAAGAGAAACATGGGATGTATTTAGTCCTATGTGAGCATTAGGTATCCTTACTATATGCAAGCAATTTGGGGCCACAAACCCTAGGATTACACCAACAACAAGCTGTTTATTGAATTTTTTCTAATCAATCTATAGATTCGTCAAAAAATTATTCGAGCAACTCTTTGATAATTCATCACTCGACTGGTTTTGGTTTTCGAATGTCAAGATTTCAGATCTTATATTTCTCCTATGGGTTTGTCTATCAATCATCTAAAAAGTGATTTATTCGTTCAGAGATTCTGAGATATGCCTATTTTTCAGTTCATCTGAGTATGGGGATGGATTTGTGCTCAGGGTATACAGGCTCTACGATTCATCTTTTTACTTCTAGAAATAAACTCTATAGATAAGAGTTCTCTGGAAATCAAAAAACAACAATTCTTTAAATAAAAGAGAGAGGGAATGTATGCTAACATTTTTTTAGAGACTGAAAAACCAAGATGTTGTTGAGGGATTTTGGTGATGATTTTGCCGGAGAAGACGACGAATTTGTGCAAGCTAAAAAGTGAGTAGGGGCACTGAGAGGAGTTCTGTACATTTCGGATTTCAGAAGAAATGAAAGAGGAAGAGAAGGCAATAGGGTTCGAACTTTGAAGGAGAGGCAGATGGCTTCGATATATATATTTCAAGCATCATCAAATCACAGTCGTAGATCAAGATATTTAATTTTTAGATCTAATGGCTGAAATTCACGCGGTAGTTAATTTTCGAAAATTAAATGGGTATTTTTTCAAAATTTGAAACGTCTCGATTTGAAACAACAGTTGGCGTCATTGCTATCATCGCGTCTGCTCAAAAAACGGGGAAGTCTCCTCGAATTTTGCTAATCTCTTGAGAAAATGTGACACGTGGTTGCGTCTGTTAGAAAAAGGCGCACGTGGATAAGATTTAAGAATTAGCGACTCTTCAAGGGTTTCGAGATGACCTCATAATATCGCATTCTTAAGCTCGCACTTATCAGAGAAGAAAGCCCCATTTTGTCCTAAAGAACAAATGGAGCTAGGGGGCAATTGTTATGTGGTCTAAAACTTATATATTGGACAATGCCAAAAAGAAAAAGTTAGTGACTAAGTTGAACACACCACGTCGCATGAGAATTTTTCTGAACGAAGTGCGACCTCCTCCGAATGAGTAAAATGTGACTAGTATAAAAAGGAAATTAGATCAAGCTTCATCAAGCGAGTAACCTACAAAGAAAGAGAAACAAGTTTCCAAATGGAGATCAACCAATCAGTCCATTTAAATTATTGCCCAATTATATTATTACTCGAATCGTATTTTTTGATAACACACTTACCCATTTTCATAATTGGGAAACAATGAGTCATCCTCACCTATATGAAGGGAGCTCAGTGTTGTTATAAAAACTTCTGGGCTACACTCTGTATTCTCTCTCTACTCTCTCTCGGATTTCTCACCTTGAGACTTAAAAAAACTCTTGTAATTCTCCAAAAAATAGTGAAGAACTGTGGATGTAAACTCATCTTTTTCGGAGTTGAACCACTATAAAATTCTTGTCTTCTTATTTGCTTTGATTTATTAACTATTTTCACACACAAACCACGTCTTGCAATTTCTTAAATTACTTGTTAACAAAACTTCTGTCAACACTTTATAAATGGTTTATTTTTTAGACCACTAGTGTTTTGGACAAGGGCTGATTTTCAAACTCATTTGAAAGAATGTTCTTTTTAATTTATTTGTATGTGTGTATTTTTTTTTCAAAAATGCTTAGCATATAATAGCTGCGGGAATTGAAAAATGACTTGAACACCTGGATTACTTCATATCAAAACATCTATAATCTTATATTAAAAGCTTTATGAACTGTAATCGGTTACCACAACTTCACTGGCAGTGCTGATACTAGTGATAAACTTTGGTCAAGTAGCCAGAGAAATTCATTTAAATGCGTTTTTTTTTCTTTTATTATTGTTGTTGCATTTTAAAAATAATAAAAGAAGAGAAATTAATCAGTTGAGTACCTGCTTTGAAGGTAAGAAATTTAAGTAGGGATATTCATATAATTAACCGAATAACTCAACAAACAACTCCAACCCAATCCGATCAGATGGGGTTGTTTGTAACCCAAATTATTCAATATAATAATAATAATAATAATAATAATAACGACATAATATAATAGTAGTAGTATAGTAGTAATAACAATAATGATGATGATAACAATAATAATAATTGAATCTAATAGTTTTGATTTTTCGACCAGTAGTATACTGAACGATTTGACAAATATTGGTTTTAGGTGCAAATTTTCTTTTGAAATTTCTTATACAAACATAACGAATATATGTATATGCATATGTATAAATATGTTATGGTATGTCCATACATATATATATATATATATATTCTCTCTCTTTTTTTCACTAAAAAGCACAACTCCCGTTGAGCCGGAGATTTCATTTTCCCTTTAATAATCGATTGAATTTCAACGATAATGTTACTGATTAACAAATTATATTTAATAATTATATTCCTTCTCCAAAACCAAACAAACAAAGAATTTGATTTATCATTATGGGTTTATGTTCTTGTTTGGCCGAATCTCTTAAATATGAAACATTTATTTAATTTTGCGTACCGTGTGTAATATTACTTTTTCTAGCTTATATAAGGTCACTTGAAAAGTAGAGAACGTAAAACAGCTTATTTACAACTAATTCCTAATTAAAAATTAGTTATATTTTTTTTAAAAAAAAATGTGTTCAACATTAATTTTTTTAAAAATCCAAGAATTTATAAAAAAGAAGCACAAAAGAATATAATAGACAGATTGTGGTAGTACGTGCTAGACAATGGTCACAATGCCAGATGAAGCCATAGGCAAGTGGAGGTGGACAACAAAGTGAAGTTCGTGATCAGAATGGGCCCCAACCTCGGTGAACATTGGCCGGCTGAGGTTGCCATACATGGCCCAATTTTCCCATACCAAAAGGGTTTGAAGGAGGTCCCACCCCACCCCACCTCTATTCGACTTACATGTCAGCAAGTTGGCAGTGATTGGTTTTTCCATGTCATCGTGACACGTAGACGAATTCTCTCTCCAGTCAAGATATTATGTATGCCGATGAGCAGTAGTAACATTTGGTAGAAAGCACCACTGTTTTTGGCTCTAATTAACTTACTATTTTCTGCAAATATAGAATGGAAGGAAAAATGATATTATTCCCATGCATGGATTGGAGAAATATCCCCACATGACATGGACAAATTATATTAGATTAGATTGAAGTTGAATCATGATCCAACAGAAAAAAATTGGAAATATTATCCCTGATTAAGATTACTATTATTGATTTTTA
>JXTB01000073.1:965501-1001569 GCA_002914805.1 Parasponia andersonii
AAAAAAAAGCTAAATTTATTGCTAATTAAGGTGTCCTAATTAAGGCCAATGTCCTATATGTTAATTTTTGAATAAAAACAAAAAATCTCCTATTCCCTACTTTTCGAAGAAATGGACGTTAGTTTTGGTGGTGTCCAAAGCTAAAGCTGTGAAAGTGATAGGGATAAGAGCAAGGTCTTGTTCCCACCCAGTACAGACTAAATACGTGTCGTGAAATAAATCAGTTGCATTTTCAGTTGAAATTACTTTTTTTTTTTTTTTTGGATGAGCTAAAATTGTCGCACTCATATCATCCTTACCCAATCAATCATATAATTTTTGACTTTTCCCCCACCCCATGCCAATATCCTTTTCCCTAATAATTATACCTTTTTAATCCCTCTTTATTTTTTCGAAATTCTCTAATTTCTTTTTGTTTTTGCAGTAGTCTTAAAGTTCTTTAATTCTTCTTCAAAAGCATACAAGATTGAAATTACTGTCATGAACCTAAAAATTAAGGGTAGATTTTAATTCATAAAACTCATCCTTTACTTGACTAGTTAGTCTTTCACTGGACGCGTAAATTGGCAATAAATTATATGCTGTTTAAAATATAAAAATATATATAATACCTATTGGATTGGATTGGGAATCATGTATATATTTATATATATATATATATTCGTGTATATATATAACTTTTCTTGTTTCTCGTTATTCGGGTGTGATTGTTCTCGTACTGCATTAACCAGAATAATGATAACAATGATAATAAACAATATTAGGTTGTGATATTGGCAGCCTTTAATGTGTTTAAATATAAACATAATTTATGAGTTTTCATTAAAAATGTCAATTAATAAGAGTTACAAATTGACGCTAACCCCTTACTGAAAAAAAAAAAAAAAAAAAAGCGGATAAGGCTTCACTCTTCAGATAGCTACTTTATCCACGTGCATACCTATGATTCAACAAGTCCTTTTTATAAACTATTTTCCTTTTTCTTTTTATTTTTTTCTATTTTTTTTAATGAATATGAAATAATTTTAATGTACCTTATGAGAATAGGATTGAATAGGGGGCACTAATTGAATGTCGCATCGAAGAAATTAGAAGAGAAGTTTTAGCAATGCGTGGCCAAAATTTAGTCGTAGCCAGGTGCCAAGAAATTAGATTAACAAGAGCAATTAGTTAAAAAATAAAAACAAAAAATTCTGTTGATTTTCTTATTTTTCTTTTTATCAGCTCTTTTAATATTCTCCGACATCTGTTTCATATAACCTTATTCTATATATTGGTGTATATATTCTTTCTTCTTCTTTTTTCTGCGAGGTGAGGCATGTAAATTCTTTGATATACCAAACATAACAGCTCTGAATGTTAATCATGCCAAACATATATATATTAAGTTCATCAGTCCATCATCATCTATCTATATAACATCTTCCCATGACACAAATTATAGGTAAGATATCGGTTGTTACAACTTACAATACTATAATATAATTTTGTACTAGATGAAGATGATATAAAAAGTCTATATCTATCGAATTATATCATATCAAAATTAAATAATATTTAAATCTAAAAAACCTAATAAAAAATCTTAACGATTCGAAAACAAGTATTTTGATCCGAACGGGGTATTTTGTTTTATTTTTTTACCTAAATACTGATAATTGGGTTATGTTTTTTTTTTCAGAAATTGCATGTGTGGGAGGGAAGGAGTGGTACTTTTACAGCCAAAGGGATCGCAAATATGCAACTGGGCTCCGTACAAATAGGGCAACTGCTTCAGGGTATTGGAAGGCCACAGGAAAAGACAGACCTATCCTTCGCAAGGGTAGTAGTAGTGCTCTTGTTGGGATGAGAAAGACCTTGGTGTTTTACCAAGGAAGGGCTCCTAAAGGAAAGAAAACCGACTGGGTTATGCACGAGTTTAGGCTTGAAGGTCCTCTTGCTCCCAAACTTTCTTCTCTCAAGGTACTATTTATGCACTTTTTTTTTTTTTTAAAAGGGAACTACATAGTGAATAATATAAGAGAAACCAATTCATATCTAAATATGACCATATATAACAATAATGTGATAGTTGATTTGTTAGACCTTTACTATTGTAATTAATTGCGCACTTTTGTGAATATAGTTCATATGAAAAATGTCATGTTGACTGTTAATTACTTAACTTTGTGCATGGCTAATATTTGGTGAAAAAAAAAAAACTCTCTGGCTGCTGCATATGATATCTATTTTTTTTTTTCTCTGGGCATATAGTATCTATTTTTAGTTGTTCGTTTTGCTTTTTTTTTTTTTAACCTATATTTTATACAATTTTCTTTTCTTTTTTTTTTTGTAAAAAAAAAGAAATATCTTTGTAGGAGATAACANGGGGGCAATTAGAGTCTCTCTCTTGAATTAATTAATTATGGGCAAGTGGTAATTTACGAGAGTTTTGAGTTGTTAGTTATAATATTACAATCTTTGACTTTAACATATGATCTTTTTTTCAAGTATACAAGCCTTTTGTCTTTCTGGCTTGTCATGAGAACTAATAAAATGAAAATTTTCCAAAATTAATATGGTAGCTGACCTAATCATGTCCTTTATAATCTATTTTATAGCTTTCGAGCTGTAATGCACAATGCTTTTTATTCTAATTTTCATTTTTTTTTTTCTTGAAAGACATAACTTTTATTTTATTTGATGACAATTTTTATTTTATTTGATGACAAGTTTGCTGACATATTTTAGATTCCGGAGACTAACAATGCTATCCCATTATGTAAGCACAAAGATCCTAACTATGGTCCTACATATGAAACCAATAACACTAGGAGCCGCCGAGTAATGTAATAATTGACTTGTTATATATATATGTATTCATATACATATTTATATATATATTATATACATATATTCCTTTTCTTAGAGGTATGGAGGACTTTATGTTATCTTTTTCGATTGACTTGCTATCTTCTAATCACTGACTAGCATCCAATCCACTAACACATATATTACATTTTACTAATGAAAATAGGTAAATGTAAATTATCACTATGTGATTAATCAAATTTAATTACTAGCTTAGTTGAATGTCCTATTTCTTTTCTTACATGCAAAATGTATCATCTCTTTTTGCTCTCAAATTTCATCATAGTTATCTACCTGATTATATTTCATAATTTTTATATATTGCATATGTATATATGCACTCAAATAAATCTACTAACTTAATTACCATGTATGTCTATATATATATATATACACACAGGAAGATTGGGTATTGTGCAGAGTTTTCTACAAAAACAGAGAAGTAGCTTCAGCCAAACCCAGCCTAGGAATAGCATACTATGGAGAAAAGCCAGGCTCCAACTCCGAGTCTCTCCCTCCATTAATGGATGCCTACATAAGCTTTGAGAAGCCTCAAAAAACCCACTTATCAGAACATGACTATATTCATCAGCAAGTGCCCTGCTTCTCCAACAACATTAATAATTTTTCACAAAATTACCAAACCCATGACCTAATTTTTAAGCACATTACCCATATGGAACCAAATTTACCCATGAAAACCACAAGTACTACTTCTGAAGCCACACCTGGTGAGATGCCAAACTTGATGGATAGTACTATTATTAATAGTCTGAATCCTTGTATTAATGGTGACAATGAGGTGTTAAGAACTGTTTTGGACCAGCTAACCAAGATGGAAAGCAATCCCAATTTGAAGGAATCACCACCCATAAGTGGAGGAGAAGGAAGTGCAGAGAGTTACCTCTCTGAAGTGGGCATGCCCAACATTTGGGACCACTATTGTTAATTTATATGTGCACGTTTTAATAGTACCATGAGTACTGATTTTGTCTGTCAAATTTTGTTGACCGACTGATGTGGAAATTCATGGGTTCTTTTTTTTTTTTTTGGTGGGGGATATTGTAATTTGCAGGATTAGAAAGCCGTCACATCAGTTGGTAAACATATATTTAGCAGATAAAGTTGATAAATATGTATATGAAGGGTCAAAAATGCATAGGATTTGGCTTACCCCAAAGAACAAGCAGTTGTAAATAAGTTACCGTACTTAGAGATACATGTAGGAACTTGATTTCTTCTATTTGCTCATGTTACTCCAATTGACTTTAATTTCCGAGATTCAACTTGGAATTTCCACATTTTCTTTCCTTTTTTTTTAGGATAAAACATTTCCCTATCTTCTTGACTTGTCAAACACAAAAGAATCGTTAATATAATATATATATATATATATATATATATGTTAATATTAGAGTAGGGGAATGGCATAGCTAGATGAACCTTAGCCTACATAGATACATATATACTATCTTGAAATGCTTGGCCAAATTAATAATTGATGTCAATGAAGCCAAATTATGCTCTTATATCAAGACTCCGAGGTATTAATTATCTTGACCTATCTACACACATCTCCCTGTAATCTTAAGAGTAATACCAGAAACAACACAAAATACATATGGACTACATGCACATTATTTTAATTAGAGTCGATTTGCGCGGTTACAAAATTGTAGTGTAAATTGGTTTGGTGCAAAATTTGGCGCCCATAACATAGGTCAAAGTAACAGTATCTTCTCACCTTTTGGGGTTAGTTACTCTCTGAATAAATAATGTTTAATATGTTTCGTATTTGGCTAGTTGTCCGAGCTCATTCAAACTTTCCCCTTTTATCCTCTATTGGACACGGACCTCACATTCACGTGCATTCATTTCTATTAATTTTAACTTAAAGGATTGGTAAGAAACTGGGGTACCAAACTACCAGAGTGAAACTTTATTAGTTCAAATAATTCTATAAAATTACGTGATGTGAAGGCTTCTGTCTTTTGAGTTAATTAATTAATTTGCATAATTCACTTTACCATTAATAACTTTTATACATTTTTTTAATTAAAAATTCATTAACATGGCCTTAGTTGGCGGTGATGGTGCATTAAATGTCATCATTGGGATGTAAACTTATTGATGGAGAAGCTCCTCCTAGCTACTCCATGATAGACTATCTATTATTATTTTATATGGGATATATATATATATCACTATTCGAGTTTCAATAAAGAAAAAAAGGAAAAAAATGTTGAAAAATTTGGTATACAAAGGTTTTTTTTTTTTTTCTCGGATCGTATATATAGAGCCTTAATGCCACTTGGAACATTTTTCTCTTCCATTGAACTTTTCTTTCTTTCTTTTTCTTGCTTTTTTTTTTGAAAAATAAAAATAAAAACTGAAAAATTGTCTATAGTACTCTATAAACTGCTAAATAGTATATTGCCAAACAGAAAACGACAGGTAAAGGGATACAGTGTAACCAAATGTACGAGTGTCGCTTCATTTTATGTAACTAATCAGATATTGTAGAGAAGAGCCTACTCCTTTGTGAGATCACAGCGTCAAACAAAGATTCGCTCACTTGATTTCTTAAGTCAACGTTTGGTTTGTATTTGTATGCGAAGCATTTAATGGAAATTTTAAAATTAAATTACGCCAATATAGAGGGTAGAAAATAGAAACTAGCTGGGTTATTATTTGTTAAAAAACATAAAGGATAGTGCAGTTATTTCTTAGTTTATTAAACTTTTTTAATATATAAAATATGAGCATGTTTACGTATTTAATTACCAAATGGGGTTATAATTAAAACTTTGTAAAAAATTATATACAAATTTGGATTACCAATATATATAGGCACTAATCTAGTGGATACTGTTTTTCTTTTACGACTATAAGAAAATGAGTAATTATACTAAAAAAAATCTAAGATGCTTTATAAATATAGAAATTAATTTATTAATTATATGGTGGGAAATCTTTTTGTTACTTGCTGGGTTGGATTTTGTTTTTCCCAATCACGTTAATCTATTAATTTATACTTTCTCATCCTCGTTTCATTTTTTCAATCTCACTTCATTTTCTCACTAAAATTAACTAAAATTCAAATTAATATGGTATTACGTAATATTTTCATGTTAAATACAATTAAAGAAATTGTAATATTAAAACTAAGGTTTACGTGATAATACATTACAATTCCAAATTAGAGTTCGCTTTTTTTAAAAAATTAAATATTAAAATAAAATTGAAATATCAATACGTACAGATTTCATATTAAAAATAATTAAAATTTAAAATCAGAATCGACTTAAACATAATAATTTCTTATCAAAAGGTAATTAAAAATATTATACTTCAAAATTAAATTGACATGGTAATATGTAAAAGTTTCTTTCCAAAGATAATAAAAGAAAGTTGAACTTAAAAATAAAAATTGTCATGGTAGTACATAATTATTTTAGATTAAAGGTGAGTGAGAAAATGAACTTCAAAATTACAAGTAATAAAGTGACGGAAAAAATTTATCCCAAAATGATTGATGTATCGTGCGTATGTGAACCACTCCCAACATTTATACATATCAAGTAAACCCTTTCTTGACTTTCTCAAGCTTTTTATACGTGAGATTTATTATTAGAAGAACTAAGAAATACATGTAATAAATAATTATTTTTTCTCTATCTCCCATGGTAACTAAGAGTTGAAGGAAAGAAAAATCAAATTAGACAATTTTAAAACATAATTTTTCTATTCCATTCAGCCCTTTTTAAAAGAGGAAATTGATTCCAATAATTGGATATAGAAACTTGACATTTTTAAAAAATTATTCCATAAATAATATGAAATTGAAATGGAAAAATGTAGGATTGACAAGCTATAACAAGTCATTTTTTATTTTTTATTGAGTCAAAATTAGCCATCCATAAAATAAAAATACCTATTAAAAATTCATATATATATATATATATACATATTTCCCACTGGCCCCTATTGCCCTCCGTTCTTGATTACAGGTTTGGGTATACTCACTAAAAACCTCCAATTAAACTAATTGGATCGCTCAATGATATTTGACAACAAATAATGTTGCTACTCTTAAATAAATGGGGATTTCTACAGTAAGACATACTTGCAGTGTTTGTTTCTTTAGGTTATGTTTGGTAAAGGGGAAAAAGGAGAGGAAAGAAAATTTGAGAGAAAATGTTTAGATTATTTGATAGGAAAAAAAAAAGAGAAAAAAGTAAAAAAGAAAGAGTAAAAGATGGAAGTAGGACCTATCATTTTTACACTCTTCAATCTGGAGAGAAAAAGGAGGGAATGTTGTAAGTTGCAAATTGATGTAAAGGGATAGTATCATTTTGACACCTCAAGCAAAGAATAGAGAACTAACATCCATTTTCGATGTTGAATATCCCGGTTGATTTAAGTAGCATAATCTTTTACTGTCATACCAAACAAGGTCTTGAGTTTACTATTATTGGAGGCTGATAGGCTAGCTACCGGCTAGCTACCTCCTAAGTCGAATATATTTATACATATAAATATTGCAAGTGTGTTAAGACCAGAGTGTAGACTAATATAAATGACGTATTTAAAGAACTTAAAGAAAAAAAAATACAACCCAACACGTTTGAATAATTGAATGTGAATCCAAACAAGTATTTAATTAATTATGGGACAATCAATTATCAACTTCATATATGTGGCTTGTGTAATTTTATACATGAGTTGTAGTTTATTAGTTGCTGCACAACAATATTATTCATTATAAAGAAAATTTTAGTCTTTAGGAGGAAAATTAGACATTCTTATAACCAAAGGAGTTTCGGTATGAATTTTCAGAGCTCTTAAAACCCCAATGGGGGAGGGGGGGGGGGGTTTTGAATTTTTGAGAGTGTGTCGATGGATTCTCCCACCCCCACCCCCCCCCTTTAAAAAAAAAAAAAAAAAAAAAGCCGCGGTGTCAACATGTGTGGTCTCCAAAGAAAATAAAGAAGATTATGAGATTCTTAGAGCTGGTGACAAAAAGCAGCAATGAAAACAGACAATTTACTACTATTCTTTTTTTTTTTTTAAAGGAAAACAATTTAACTACTCTAGTAAAAGTAATATATTTACAGAAGTTTTATATAATACAGAAGTAAAAGTTGGATTTGGGAAATTGATCAATAATTTTTTTGATTACAGTTAGGGTAGGCAATTCGTGTTATCATGTCATGTTCGAGTCGACACGATTACGATACGACACGATAATACCCAACCCGAATACGACACGATTAATAAACGTATCAAAAATTTAAACCCGAACATGACACGATTAATACACGTGTAATCTGTTTAATAAACGTGTCATGTGTCATATTATGACCTGTTTGATATGATTATTCAAAATTAGCACGATTATTCTAATTTAACACGATTATGCACTACTAAATTTAATTTTACTTCTATAAATATGCTTAGAATTAATCAAAATCACGTTTAATATATTAAAATATTAATAAATGTGTCGTATTAGTGTCGTGTTGACACGACACGAAAATGACACGTTTAATTAAACTAGTTACACATGTCATTTTCGGGTTAAGCGAATTGACCCGAAACTCACTCGTTTATTATACGTGTTATACGTGTCAATTCAAAATTGACACGAAAATTAAATGGATCACCCAAACTCGTTTATTTCGTGTCGTTTTTGAGTAATATCATCGTGTCGTATAGAAAATTGCTAGCCCTAATTACAGTCTCCATTTTGTAATTTTATAAATCATCTATTGAGAATCCATGAAAATAATGTACAAAAATACTCTCCCATTTGTTTGAATAATTTCCTTGGAACAAATATAGAGGCGCCTTTAAACTATCCAAGGAACCTTTTTTTTTTTGGTTGCTACAATAGAAAGGATAGCAATCTTTACAAAGAAAAATTCAGAAAAATTCACAAGAGAAAACCTTTTTTCATATAATGTGAACACCCAATCTCTCAAGGGTATAATTCCTCAATTTTCAAAAACAAAAGGAAGATTTAACCATATTAGGGGGAAAAAAAAATCCAAACCATATGGAACGATTTGTATATAACCTCCGGCTTTTCAAGAAGGCCAAATCTATTTCTTTACGAGATTTTAATGACTTCATTTTTTTCATCGCCGACTTCTCGTGATTATATGCATCTTTAATCACAAACACTTTGTATATTGCTAATGCGCCCAGTCAAAAGCCAAGTTGTAGTCTAATGTTCAAATTACATGTTTTGAGACATATTTGAATATAGATTCCTTGCTTGGTACCATTTTTTTCGTCAAGTATATATGACTCCAAAGTCCAGGCACAAAAAACAAAACATGGTCAACTTCATGGTTGGTTAGCCGTCCAGAGTAGATATGTACCACCCTCATGAAATTGTGGTACAAGACTACTAGTATAGGAGAAAAAAATTTGCTTTTGAGGCTCAATGACTAATTGGTTTATTTGTACATTTATTTTACTTCTAGTCAAGAGAATCAAAAATAGATTCAGGTCCAAACAACTGGGGACAAAAACTTAAGAAAGTAATTTATACACAACAACAGATCACCTCAAATTCTACATAAATAAATTGCACACATAGATATAGATACACAGCTCATGTTAACCACCAAAACAGTAAAATGTCAAGTCGGAAAACGTACAAGAAATTTTATTAACAAAGGAAAATATGTACAGACAGATGCCAGGTTCCCATTAATTTCCTACGAAGTTCATCTTGTGCTGAGAGTCAATGCATCACCATAGGTAGGATACAGATTGACAATACTGAGGAGCTTATTCTCCCGAGCACTTGAAACTTCGGTTGCTAAACTTGTAGTGAGAGCAACTAAAACCTAGGCTCTCAACCTTTGGTACGCCCTAATCTTTGGGTAGTGATACAAAAGTACCCTATCAAGTTTTAATCTCAACAAAGTAAACCATTACACCCCTCATCCCTGATAGGTAGTCACCTGTTTTTAATGGCTTGAGCTACCTATCAATCTTGATGCTGGACATCATTAAATCCTATTCGTCTGGCAGAGAAATTTCCCCTTCTTTCTTGAAATGAAAGCAAAACTTTCTTCCGTCCTTAGTTTTGGTAAGTTCATAAATTTGTTCAACATGACGTTCTTCGCCATTGCCTCTTGCTTTTCTTCTGAGGCAACTTGAATGGACTCCAGCTCTTCCTGCGCTTTGAGGTCTCACAAAAGAGGCCATTAGCCAGTGCCTGCTGAAGCCATAGCTCAAATTCTTCTTCGTCTTCATCCATCATTTCAGCATCCAAATCCCATGGGTATCTACTTGAGTTGGATCTTTGTGTTTTCTCTGATCCAACCATGTTAACGTGGAAGCTGGGCCGATGGGTGTTAGGTCTACATGCCATTCCCTGAACGGAAATAAACCGAAGTAGTTAGATGAAAATCCCTTCATTTTTGCAATCCAAGTGATGCCACACACTCCGAAGCTAACAAAAAAAATTGATGATACATCTGTTCATAAAGTTTATCTGGGCAGAACCTCCATCCCAATCTCTTAACAGAAACAACAAACCAAATACAAGTCACTAGCATGTGGCCTCTCATATACTAACATAATCAAGCAAGGTTCTATGGCCATATCACAATTTTTCTCCTTTTTAAAGCTCGTTAAGAATTCCTGGACAACTTTTAGTACTTTACACAATGAGGTTTTAAATTTGCAACATCGACATTTTCATAACTTTTTTTAGATTGTAGGCACCAAAAATGCAGACAGAGAAGAACATATGATACCCTTTCAGGATAAAGATTGAGTTCACATAAACACATGAGTTCACATAAACACATGCAAGTGCTCAGGAATTTAAACCACTGACCTGACAAATGGCCCATTCCGAAACATCAAAGATTTTGCTTTCAGCACAAACAAAGGCACGCGGTATCTCAACCTAAAGGACAAGAACACAAAATTGTAAAGAAGTACAAAAGATTTGTATTGTATCACTTAAGCAATCACTTGATAATAAACAATTATATAAGGTGACAGCAAATTCACACTACATTAGATGCATACAATCAGAACAAGTACTGAGGGACATAAAGAGAGAAGTGAAATGAAAGCCTTGTAAACCCTTTAAGTTGGAAATCATCTTTGACGAACCACCAAATTCAGTTTGAAACACCTCAAAACTCTCTACATATTCCCCAGGTTTGGGATGGGGACTAAACTAATAAAAAATCTAAAGGAAAATATGTTTCATTACCCTGAAAATTGTTTACGAAAAGCTTAGACGTTTGTCATAAGTTAGGTATACTGTAAGCCTCAAATAAAACAAGAAATAAAAAAAATAAAAATAAAAAGAGAAAATCATTGTAATAAACAACTAAAACAAAAGCTATGACTATTAATTCATAAATGATACATGATGAGAAACTCATAAAGTCTAAAATGAAAACGTAAAAATAATTAAAACAAAATGTCCCAAAGTCCATGAAGTCTAGTCTAGTAGCTTACTGTAAATTCTGCAACACAGAGTAAAGGGTAGAGACTTCCGGCTGCCTATAGATCTCCTACGGTTGTGAATTTTAACGTTTCCTTCTGATTTTTTCAATTATTTCAGCCAAAATTTTGAGCCCTTCCAGAAATTTAAGGCCCAAAAGTTGGTTGAAAAGGGGTCCAAAATGCTAATTAAATAAGCCCAAAGAAGTCAGAAAAATTGAGGCCTCAGCCTGTCTATGCCTCAAGACATGCCTGAGAGAGAGAGAGAAACAGAGAGAGAGAGAGAGAGGAGGGGGGGGAGAGGTGGGGGGGTGCGGGGTGGTGGTGGTGCTTAAAGCCTTGAATACTCAAAATACGTAGCAAAATTAACAAACTCCATAGAACCCAGCATGCAAAGCTATTTTTGCTGCACTCCCCTCTAGGAATAAAACAAAGGCAACTCTCGTCTGTTAATCTGAGTGGTGCATGAGAGAGAAAAATATTCACAGCCACCAGTAAATCACTCTACTTCTGAAAACTCAAGAGCCCCAATGCAAATAACAAAAATAAGAAAAGAATTCTTGGAAGAAAGGAAATTACCTTCTGAGGCCTATCAAAGACCAGGGAGCCTTTGTATTCTATCCATCCATCTCCGTCCTTTGCTTGGTGGAATTGACAGCAGTCCTGATGTCAGAACAATTCCAATTAAGCACACACTGTAAACAAGTGCAAATTTGGTAGAGTATGACATAGAAAGATGTCTAACCTGACACCATCTTGCCTTGGCCTTACTCCTATTGGTGCATACCCATATATGAGAATTTCCACATTTAGTGCACTGTATACGTCTTGACTCCTCAGAGCAATAATCTGGACCATCCTGCTTACAGTGGAAGTATGGTAAGGCAATTTAATTGAGCTCAAATGGCATTTAATTATCTCAGAACACCAAATTAATCTTGAACCGGTACAGAGATTTGCATGATATATCTTTCCCCAGAAAAGGCATCATTTCAGGCAGATTTGAACAGCAAATGTAACTTTTTCTACAATCTCTTTGTTGTTAATTACTTCTCCATAAAAGAAAATAAAATAGAGTTAAAAAAATTTACAAAAGAAGAAGACATTCAGTGTCAAATAAGAGCAACGAAAAATAGCTTGCTCACCCAACACGATAATAGACTAAGAGACATCCATAAACACCTAATTAGGAGAAATCCACTATATAGCGTATTGCAATTTGTGGCACTGTTCAACTGAATTACAAGTTAGTCCAACCTTGAAAAACATGTCACTCATTTTATATATATATATTAAAGAATGATTGTTTCAAAAAAAAAAAACCAGAAAAAAAAAAAAACTGTTTTAGTGTGGCAGACTGATTCCTTCTTCTTCTCTCTTTTGTCATCCCCTCTTATAGTTGAACAGTATGACAACCCAAAACTAACACTCGAGATAACAGAAACTCCCTAAAGCTGGTAACAACTTTGAAAGTGTAATGACGGGTAATAACGTATCTCACCTGATTTGAAGTACCATGTGGCTTCTGGCAGACACTTCTAGTCTTGGACTCTTCCTTTCTTAACTGCTCATCATAGTCTCTTTTCTTTGTGAAATCAGAAAGCACCTAAAATGCTTACTGTTAGTGTTGTTGTTATCTTGAGCATAATTAAATTACCTTCTTCCTACAAGCTTTTGGCTTTAGGATATTGTTTACTTAAAGCCTGGTTGGTTAATCAATCTCCTGCTAATGTCACAAAGGAGATATTCTTTTAACACATTATTTATTTCATACTAAAAGGAACATCATTTAAAATAAAATAAAAGATGCTCACTTTTTCTTTTTGTTAAATTCTGGTTAATTACTTAATTACACTCCACTAATCTCACGCCATACATGAAAAGGTCTGCATTCAGTTCAATTTGTTTGGCAGGCCTAAATGTGAGGAGTCCGCATGTGGCTGAGCATGATACACAAACTAGGGCCATTCTATGTCGCCTTAAGTTTTTATGTCAATTATTCACCTAACATATATCAAATAGCTCTATTGGTAGCAGAGCCAACAACCATAATACCCTTGAAGTCTTTTAATTCCCATATTAGACATACTATACATTGTAACTATACAACAATAACAAAGGCCCACCGAACAGCAGTTTTTACCTCATATGCACATTGAATCTTTTTAAAAGACTCGCTAGCTAGTGAACTTCCCATATTCTTATCCGGATGCACAAGCATGGCCTACAAATAAATGAACATATATGAGGAAAAAGAAGGGTGAAATCATTAGGCAATAATAAATGATATATAGGAAAGATTCTTATACAAACACGGAGTATTCTTTCAAATATTTGATCATAAGGAAACAGAACCGACTAAGTAAACTGTCACTCTTAAATAAATCAATAAATCCCAAATATAAAGACAATAAGGAAGAAATAGATACCTTCTTCCGGTATTCTTTTTTCAGCACTGCAGTATCAATCTTTTTGTGCCGCAGAAATCCCAGCGCTTCGTAGTGGTCAATACTATTTAAAATTCTTTTCATCTCATCAAGTGAACAGGTTTGCTCCTTCACCACCTTGATAGCCGGAGTTTCTTTCACTTTATTGATAACAGATGAAGAAGCTGGCTTACTGGTTGATTTACAAGAATGCAGCTTTTCAGATTCTTCTGTTGGAGTAGAGTATTCGCACTCTCCAGAAAAGTCGTCCTCAATTACTGTTTCTGATTGCTTCTGCTCTTCAGACTGTGTAGTTTCTCTCACATTATCACACCATTGGAGCATCAAATTCAATGCATCGTTTGAGAAAATTGAAAGATTGATTGAGAGAAAAACACCAAGCCATCCCACTCGAATTTTGACACAATATACAGCATATAGAGTTGCCATTAAGACCACCAACCGTGCATGATTTAGGGAGAACAAATAACCTACATTAATGTGACAGATTTTTAATGATAAAATATATACCAAAGACACAGCGTAGCAGAAAGATAAAATCTGTTCCCATAAATTTCCATGTGATAGATACTTCTAGGTACCTTATCTTTGTCAAGATACCATGACAGAGCTCTACAAGCATAGCATTAAAGGTTTGCTTTCTGAGTACTATTGATATATATATAAATATTTTCATTTTCCTTGTTTCCTCTAAAAGGTTACTTGTTGATTAATAAACAGTTAAATAAACAAGCAAACTTAGTGGTCTTCGTTAGTTGTCTTATGATTCAGAGTTCCAGCCCTTTGTTTCAATTACAGTTTCATGAAGTAAAGATATGTACGCCACATAATTTTATGCAGCAAAAATGGTGCAAGGTAGAGCATCCTCACCATCTTTTTCAGCTGATCATGGTCAGGACAATCAGGAAAGATAATAACTAAATACATAAAGTCATTCCTTTGAGTTACTGAAATTGAATCACAAGTTCAAAAAGGATTTAAGCCATACCTCCAACTATAAATAGTGTTCCTGTTATCCAAAAGTTAGCATACATCCACAAAATCAGAATAGCAAAGAGCCCTACAATAAAAACTCCAGGAGTGTAGCCCAAATACTGCACAGCAGCTCCAGCGGCTCCCTGAAATGTTGGACCAAACTTTAACTTATGGTTCTCATTGCTCACATCTCGTACTATAAAAAGTGTATTTATGCTATCCGATTTTCATGTATCCAATACAACTAATGTATGTCTTGTTTGGGATAAAATCTACAACTGCACTTCATTTCTAGACAGACATAAAGAACATGGTGTATTTGATAAAAGAACTGGAAATAAATACCCGATTAAATGTTATATGGTTTTAGAGTTAATGGTGGCTATTAGAAAGTTCAATAATAAAACTTCTGTCCTCAATGAGTTCAGCCTTTTAATTATCTCAGAACAAAGTATAGATCAAATAGACAAAGAGTAGATGTTTAGGATCCCTGACCCAAATGTAATTTTCTTCTGATCTATGATGTTTTTCACGAACTGGAACCATAAATAGACTGTGTTTACCTACTCTCTTCCTCTCCCCTATTTTTTTTTCTATTTAAAACTGTTTCCTCTTTCTTGATCACCAATACATTGATCATTAGTAAAATAAGTTATTTATTTCCCAACATGTTTTACACTCTCCCTCATTTGTTCTTCGCTTTCTTGTTGGAATGTAAAGATAACCATGTTCTTGACCTTGTAATCAAAAAAATTACTAACATCAACTTCACCAGATTTGATATAGCTCCAATAACTTCAAATGATAATTATTACAATACTTTTATATTAAAAACCATGTAGATCCATTACGCGTCTAATTAAGCCTCTCAATTAGGTGGATCTCATGCGAACCAAGACAACCAGCTAGTTACTTAGTAATAATTGGTTTCTGTTGGGACCCAAGTCTATATTTTAGAGGGCCACATAGATCATATTCCATAACATGGAGTCCTATTAACTTCCTCCACAAACACCTATCGACGAAGCTTCATTCTTATCCATCTTATCTCTCATTACTCATAGCTGCATCTATAATAAATGCCTAACAACTCAGAACAACCAAATTAAAATAGATGCGTCGGACACCTGTATCAAGAATCTACCTAGATTACAAAAGGTAAATGCAATTTATGACGTCTAAACTCATCCAAAAAAAGCTTAAATGATATATTAGACAACAAAAAGTTAATGATTTGACTAAACATATAAGACAAAGCAGGAATGAAATCAAAAATGTAAAGAAAACAAAAAAAAAAAAGAAAGAAAAGGAAATTCGGTAAGTTGAAAAAAAGGAGGATGAGAATCTAACACTAACCATACTAAGAAGAACATAAACCAAGCAAGACATTGAAGTCAAACTAAGAAAACAACTCCACATGATAAGAAGCAATGCTGCCGAACCCAATCTCGCAAACGAATGAAAACCCCTTATAGTGCAGTTCTTCCAGTAAAGCAACAAGAAGCATAAACAACTCCCAAGCCTGGTAAATCCACTGCAAACCATCGGCCAGTGCCGCTCCATGAAAATCCCAACTTTGTCTCGGCCATGGCCGGCCCAAGTCCGAGCACGAGAGTATATATGCTTCTGTGACTGAACCCATTTCCAGCCTTGCTTAAACAACCCAATATCCTCCATTTTTGCCCAATACCCCTCTCCCCCACAAAAATGGGTAAGCTAGATTTTCAGATAGAAACGCCACTGCTCTCGATAAGCGTCAGCTCGAATTCCCGAAAATTCGAAACAATGTGAAGTAAAATCAACAATGCAGGCCATAAGGAGGAGACGAACCCTGATCAGCCAAAAATCAAAAGCTCAAATTCACGGGTTTCAGAAGAAAAAAAGCGGCAAAAATGGAGATCCAGTTAAACCCATCACGTTGCTGGTTTCCACTCAAATTTGCTTCACATGCAAGCTTCCAAAAAAAAAATAAATAAATAAAAATAAAGAAAAAGCCCAAAGAGAAAATAAAGAGAGAAATAAAATAAAATAAAATCCAGAAAGGGAAAATTCAGCAGTGTAAAACGTTCCCCTTTTGAACCCAAAACATATTAACCAGAGTTGAGTATCTTGAGCTCAAAGCTTGACAAGTAAAGAGAAGAAAATCTCCCAAAAAAAAAAAAGGAAAAGGAAGAAAAACCAAAAGGGGAAGTTTGAAAACCCTAAATGAGGAGAGAGTGGAAGAAGCACCGACAGGTGGGTTCGGGGGTTGGTTTAGAAGTCCAAATGGGGGAAGAGAAAGGAGAAAGCTTTAATGGATTCGGATATAGCTCAAGTGAAGACCGAGAAAATCTGGGTCTGTTTGGTAGAAAAGAAAAGAAAAAAAAAAGTGAAACCCTAAGGAAGGAAGGACCAAACTTTTTGCGGGAGGGAGAGGAATTACTCGTGAAAAAGGGGAATTCTGTGAGTTTGAAAAGTTCCAAAAAGTTCATCAACAAAGGGAAGAGAGAGAGAGAGAGAGAGAGAGAGGGGTTGCTTGGTGGATTAGTGCTGTGCTGGAGAGTTTGCATAATGATTTCCAGTGGGTCCTACATTTCCAATTGTGTTTTCTTTATTTGAGAAAAAAAAAATAGGACTTTTTTTTTCTTCTTTTTCTATTGTATGGATAATTATTTTTGTTCTTTCATGCTTTCATTCATGAGACTTGTTTTGTTAGTTGAGTTAGTAACATGTCCAACTGGCACTCTAATTTCTTTGTTTCTATTTTTGTTTTATTCTTTTGTCTCGTTAATTTTACTTGCTTCCAAGAGGAAAGAAATGGTAGATTTTAACATTCATTTTAGGTAGGTTGTTGTAATTTAAGGAGACATGGTCCAAAGAAACTCATAGCCTCCAATTTAAAATGTCATCTTCTTCTATCTACAATTTCTATATCTTGATTCCTTCCCATACATTGTTAAGGCCCTTATTCGATTAAATTATTTTTATGGAAATTTCTTCTTACTCGGATCTATATATGTGTGGATTTTATTTATTTATGTTTCTTTTTGTTGAATTTTTTTTTGTGAATTTCTTCCATATTTGGACTGTCTTACATCCAAATTTAGAAGAATTCATGTCATCAGGTGTCATTCTTTATAGAATATCTATTATAGAAATGCTAACCTGCTCAATCATAGCCTTCATTACAATAGGCCACAATACAACAATGGAAGACTACGATTGGTGACGGTGATTTTAAAGAACGAAATAGGTTATGAAAAGTTATCAATATGTCAAAAAATTAGACTATGAATATTCATACTTTTAGTTACCAATATATTCTCATTTATAGAGAACGATATGTTAATTAAGCAGACCCATTATACTCAAAGGTTTTTGCTTCTAAGTTTGTAGATCACCAAACTTCCATCATTAGTACAAACAACAGGGTAAGGAATGATACTTTTGGAACTAACGAATGTACAAATAAAAACAAAATAGTAAAACAATTATTTTTGTTATGTAAAAAGAAAGTAACTGTACATAGATGGATTTAGAACTTCCATAGGTTATTCATGGTCGAGCTTGTGTATCATGTGGATTTACGTCAACTATATTTGAAGTTCACTTTGATTAGTTATTAGAAAGAATGACATTATTGTTAAAAATAAGTAAAAAAAGTACTAAGGTTCAAAAGTGTTTCCTAAAACAAAATTATGAAAGCCAGCTGCGCGTGTGAGAAGCTATAAAATTGGGGAATTGTTTTGGTAATATTTTAGTTTCAGCGAAAAAAAAAAAGGAAGAATATTGGAGAATTACTTAGCAATATTTTGGGAACACTTCCATCCTTCAAACTTTAGAGCAGCATTTTATTTGACAATTTCAGGCGAGTGCAAAGGTTGAGCTTGCTTTCGTTTTATAGATCCATTAAATTTGACAATGGTTTATGAGAGAGTGAAGTGCGGCAAGGGATGCTTGCTTGCAAGGAGCTACGGAGCCCTTAGCTTCTCACACTAAAGCTATTTTCTCATCCTGTCTATACGTAATCAAATTGCATCGCGTTTCTCCTTCCTTTCTTTGGTCAATATCACTTCCCTGTCATCCAATTCTTCAACATGATTGAAAATTTAACTGTTTCAGACTTAATTTGAACCTGTTCTTCGTCGTTTTCAGAACTCGAACATATTTGGCCAAGAAACGTTCGATAATTTTCACATGGTTGTCTTTGATGTCTTGAAATCTTGATGATTCCATCCATAATACTTGCACGAAAACAAGTTTCTCATTCTATTTTCTAGGAAGACCTTTTCCATAACTGTGGTGTTCAGAACATTCTGGGGCCGCCTTCTCTGCAAAATTTATTCACCTCTCTTAAGAGAAGCTTATGAAGCAACAAACAATGCAAAAATGTGTACGTAAAAACATGACATATTTAGGAGCAAATTTAAAACGAATATATATATATATATATATCACAAGTAACATTATACACAAACCTTGCAACTTACCCTACTCATACTAATGCAACTTCCATCATGAGCATAACAATGTGACTTAGGAGACGTAGAAAATGGAGAATAAAACTACCTTCATGTGATAATATTCATTACCAAAAACAGAGAACAACAAACCAAGCACAAAAAGGAAATAAATAAAGTAAATAGTACAATAAAGTTCCGTTAAATATCTCTCTTAAAAGAACTGTAACTCAAGGAAAACAAAGATTTCCCAGCTCGAATTTTTAGACTGGATGAATTCATAGGCAGCCATTGTCCAATGGAGCATATACTGATTAGAAAGATATTCGAAAGTATTGAAAGGTAAGCTTGTCACCACCTTTTCTTTTCTTTTTTTTTCCCCCCCCCTCTACCTCCACAAAATAACGAAACAGAAAACTTGTGGTACCTTAATCTTCCATGGGCACATTAATTTTCCATGGGCTAAATTGAAGCATTCTTGCTTGTGGTACAAAGATCTCGAAAAGGTATACAGCTCACGTTCAAGTGTAATATTGAACTTGATCAAGAACAAGAACAGGAAACACTAGAATGGTTAAATTAGGAAAGAATTTTTAGCATTCAGATCTTCCAAAAAATAAGGAAAGAAGTTAGCGGTAAGAATCAAAGAGCTGCTGACTATGCTCACGATGGTGGCAGCAAGGGCAAAGTAGAAAAGTTGAATCAGGAAAATAACAGATTGAATGTGCAAAAATTTATTTGGAGAAATTTCCTCTACAAACTATGAAACAAGTTTAATTTCAGCTACAAAAAAGAAATAGTTGTCATATCGAAAGTCAACAAAAGAATTAGAATTCTCCTCCAAAACTACTCCAAAATGTGCGCACTTCTCTTCATGGTTTATCTTCTTTTAGTTTTTGTTTTTGTTTTTATAATATTTCCTGGTGCCTTAAGTTTTTGTTTTTATAATATTTCCCGGTGCCTTAAGTTCCGTAAAGATTTCATCAATGTAATTGTGAAAATTTTTCAAGTGTTTTCTCTCATGCATGTTTCAGTGCACTGCATACATGCCAATAATAGTTGCTTTATTGATCATAATGTTGAATTTTTATAGGTTCAAGAATATTTTATGTTTAATTTTCAACAATACCGAAACGGGGTCGTTAGTGGTTTCAAAACCAGAATTCTTGTGGTTTTCGTCTAGATAGCGTTTGTTTATTAAAAATCATCAAACATTTCTACGTACACCCAGGTCAGACAGTGATTAGTGAGTTATCAGACTATGCTATTCCCATAAATTCAGAGTATGGCAAGGACAGGCATTGTGTAATTGTAGCTATGCGCGCACACACACACACACACACAAGCATGCACACTAACAGATGTAAAACATATCTAATTAGTGTATTACAGATATCATTACCTTTGAACAGATAACATAAGGAGGGAAAAGAAGAAGAAGATGTAAGAGCAGTCTTTTTCCCAAACCTAAGGGAGGAGGTTCAAAGAAAACTCACTCATAGTACTATAAAAACAAGACAGGAAGCACTGCAAAACTTTTGGCCATATAATTAAACATAATTTCTTCCTCATAAAATGAGGAAAACTATTTAATCCCAGTTTATCTACTGCACTCTGTGCCAGGATGGGATTGATGTATGCTATAATTACCTTAGGATCAAGATAAAAGGTAAGATGTAAAAGCCAAGGTTGCTAACAACTGATTAGAACGCTGATAATAATATCATAACTTTTAAGAAAATCTACTTAGTGATTGCTATTCGCTAAGGCTTGCTTGGATACACTTTTGTTTCGTAATTTTTGTTTTTTAAATGAAATGAAAGGTGAAGATCTTTTCAAGCAAATTCATAAGAAGATCCAACCACTCTTTTCATTTTAAAAAACAAAAAATACAAAACAAAAGTGTATCCAAGCAAGCCGTAAGAAAGAGCAAGTTCATGAGAGCATCCAAAGAAGCTATATAAACAAGCAGAAAATTTAGTTAAGGGACAAATATAAATACCATGTGACATGCTCAAAGACAGCATCCGGTCCATGTTATCAACTCTTCGTTGTATGGACTTTAGAACTGAATTCAATGACGAAACTCTCTTTCTAACAGTAGATATCTTGGCAGCATACTGCATGATAAATGGCAGTGGTGCGTCTTCTAATAGCTTATCAAGTTCTGCAAAAATTTACAATATTTTTTTTTAATACAATAAATTCAGGTATGGAAGAACAAAATAGATACAAAGGAATTACTGATAAAAAAATACACAACACAAGTTTGCAGCATCTTCGGGTGCAACAGAAATTAATGCTAGCAAAGATTAAAGGTTTTCGGTATTTCAGGATAAAAGAAAAGGCACTGGCTACTCTCACGTTTTGGCTGCAAAAATAGATTTCTAAACAAAAGTTGACTGATGATTAGAGGTGTCTCTGGGCCTCAACAAAAATCAGGCCAAAGTGATGCAACGATGGTATGTTTCCGTTTCCTAGTGTACAGGCACTTCTCTGCTTTGAGGTTACTAAGTCGCAACATTTTTCGACTTTTGATCAATTCATTCTCAGACTTACAAGACATGGTAACACAGACGTGTACTCGTGACAAACAAATGTATCCCTATTAACTACTAGTACAAGTACCAATAATGTACCATGTTAGTTCTTAAAATTGCTTGTCCGAAATAAATAAAACAAATATTTAAATAAATCACCAGTTTGACTTTGACACAGATTTGAGATGGGAGGCCTCACAAAAATTATAACAAACGTAATGCTCAATAACGACTCCAACTCGGACTTACACAAAAGGATTAGTTGTAATCAAAGAGTGAAGTTTTCAAGCATCAACAAGTTAATCATATCCAACGTCCTATAGTTATAGAGCTCACGACCAAAATTTCATTAAATTCAAAAATTTTGCCACTAACGAATTCAAAGCAAAAAAAAAAAAACAAACAGAATTTCATACAAAACAATTGAAATGAAAACCCAACATCAAATACCTTCAATTGAACTCAAAAATCACAATCCTCCCATTTTCGGGGGGGGGGGGGGAAAACTCCATTACCTCCGGTGAGACGATCGAGGGCGGAAGAGAGGTGGTGCTGGCTTCTGAGAGTGTCCTCGGCTTTGGAATCGTACTCTGAAATAACAGTGGAGAGAAGCGAAGAGAGTCCTCTGGCCAAAGCGTCGTTCTGATCGTCGGCTTCAGCTGATTCTACATTTCCATTGGAATCGTGGTTCGGGGCTCCATTGACAGAGCCGCCTACTAGTTCTTCTTCCGTGGAAACGCAGTTGTTGGTCTCTGATGGTTTTTCCATTGAAACAAACAGTTGGGGAAAGCTCAGAGGAAATGACGGAGAAGGAGAACGGAAGATCATGCTATGCTCTGGCCAAATGTAGACTTGTCAAATGGGCCGCTTGGGCTGCCCAGATTTAGAGGCCCAGCCCAAGTATATTAGTGTCTAGTTTCATTTTTTTAAAGGAAAAAAAAAAATTAAAATTAAAGTTAAAATTAAAACAAAAATTGAAATCTTAACGTATTTTTCCCTGGTCTAGCAATAATACCGTAGCAGTTACTGGTTAGCTCCAACGTTAGCTTCTTCTCACTCAGAGAAACTTCTGGTACGTTTCCCGTACTCACGTTTGCACAATTTTGTTCGATTTTGGCTCCCAATATGCATAGTTCTTAAATTTCTCTTCCTATCCTACGCGCCGACCACATGTTCGACGAATTTCCTAAAAGAAAAAAGGAACGAGAAAACTGCTTATACCAACCCCTTCTCTTCTCTCATAATGGAAGTAGTATTAGTTTCTCGCAATAGGATGCATATATCCTATGAGTTTATACACGTTGTTATATGCATATTGGGACTTAGATGTTTCCTTACGTTGCAGTAAGCTGCTTTGTGAACCTTAATATTTGATGTATGAATGGGGAGCTACAGTGTGGGGATTCAACGTTTGTCTGTGTTATCAGTTCAAAATGTAGTTTTTTTAAGGAGACCCAAGATACCATTATCTGCAGTTGTTACCTCTGTTCCTGGCTATGCGACAATTAAGTCAAACCAGAGAATAAGGAGCTGCTCCTCTACCAACGCATTCGTTGTTGCCGACGATGAAAAGTATGGCAATAAACAGGTCATAAGCATTACTCCGCGCCTTTACGATTACATCCTTGCCAACATTCGGGAGCCAGAGGTAATAATGAACTGACACTCTCACATTTCTGTGACGGAAGTATAAAAATGTTTCTTTCTGTGCATATGTATTTCTTCTTCTGTTTGTTTTTCTATATTTTCGCTTTCCTTGTTTGATTGTTGAACAGAGGCTGCATTTCAGATTCTAAGGCAACTCCGGGAGGAGACTGCTTCTATGCGTGGTAGTCAGATGCAGGTATGGCTACTANGAGGACATAACACTTGAGCTGGTTTTGAGCTACCCAGGATTCCAATGAAATCTTACATGAGAATTAATTGAGGGACAAATATAGCTCTTGTGTGGGTGTCTCTTATCTTATTTAGCACTTTAAGTTCTTTTTAAGTTTTTAACAACTACGTTGTAGTAAAATGAATCTTGTTATCTCTAATTACCATGATAGTAGTGTTTACTTACTAAATCAACAAGATATATCTATGTATGTTATTGTTTGTGCTTAAAATTTCGACGTGTTCTATTAAATAATGTTGCATGCTATTTCTGGGTGTCAGGTTTCAGACTTGCTTCTTTATTGGTAGATTAGAGTTGACATTGTTGTGTTTTTCAATAGGTGTCCCCAGACCAGGCACAACTGCTCGCTATGCTCGTGCAGATTCTTGGTGCAGAACGGTGTATTGAACTTGGTGTTTACACAGTATGCATCTGCCCTTAGCAAACCTTAAACTACATTATTGACCTGACACAGTTCTACTTATCCTCAAATTGAATACGTGCCAAAACATATCAGTACCTAGGCCTTGCATTTTGTAAAGATGATTTGAACAGACCAAAATTTTCTTATTTTTTCTCCTGATATAGTCTCATGAGAATGAGATTCACTCTGCTTCTTAGCGTCAAGTGATAAATAATCTTCGGGATTTTAAAGGAATTCTTACGAAAGTTGTTACAGTTCTTCATATTTTTCTGTTTTTCTTTTTGAATATTGGCGCTTAAGCTGTACTACGATATTGATCTGTAACAGCACTGACCCTTTAACTGGTCACATAACGGATCACTATGCTTCTGCACTATGCGTGTCTCTCATTATGGAACTTCTTGGAAAGAATGAATTTCACTAGATTGATAATTGAATAATCCTCATCCTCAGTGTTAGTCCGTCTCCTTACTTACATCTGTGTATTCTTGTTTTCTTTATGCAGTAAAATTTTAATTAGTTTGTTAGAAACGGTTAAGTATTAGCCATGGTAAGGCTCGTTTGAGTAATGTGTTTCCTTCACATTTTGTCTTTGCATACTAGCTCGTGAATACATAGCTTGTAATTTTTTCCCCCGCTAGAAATTGACATTGCTTGTAGGTTGATCTGATATATAGATACACAGTACCTAACTAATTAACTTAATTATCAGGGTTATTCGTCATTGGCCATCGCATTAGCCTTACCTGAGTCAGGTCTCTTAGTTGCCTGTGAAAGAGATGCCAAATGTCTTGAAGTAGCGAAAAAGTATTACGCTCGAGCCAATGTTTCACACAAGGTATAACCCTTTCACCTTGATGTCCTAGTGTATGGTTGACGGTAGGTTTTGTGATTGCTGATGCTTATGCATGTAGTAATGAATCTATGTCTGCTGGTAAAATCAGAAGAGGGTTGAATACCACCATCGGGATTTCTCAAAATGCATCTCTTGTAGCCTTTTCCTCCATGTTTCTCACTTATTCGGAATGTGATAAAAATTTCACGTGCTTATCACTTGGAATAGGCTGGTGGAGCTGCTCCTAGCCATGTTTTCTCGACTTATGAAGCTTGATCTAGTTACATTTTCCCATACTTTACACATCTCAAAATGTGATCAAAGTTGGTGCTTGGTTCCTCCCCAGCAAATATGTTACTTAATTTAACATGACTATTTGGTAATAGGTGCATGTGAAACACGGACTTGCAGCAGACATCCTAAAATCATTGATTTTAACTGGTGAAGCATGCAGGTAATTGTAATGAGCAACTTTAAGCATGGGATGCATTCCCTCCTATGGCTTTCCCCCTTTGTATTTTCCTGCTATCGATGATCCATAAAACCAACTTCTTGTATATGGTCCTAAGTTTTCAAAAGGTCAAAGATGTTGTTTCTAGTCATTAACCAATTATGTTTTCAAATTACTTAAGGATCTAGTGTGCTTGTTGTATACCATTTCTTTGCAAATATGTACTTTCTGAAACACAATTCTTCATGTTTTCATCTATTGTGTTTCACTCATTGTTGATGAATTTGTCATATTCTATGACAGATCTGAGAACTGAGTGCATATGAACAGTTCTGACATATTTCCTCCTCTGTGCAGCTATGATTTTGCATTTGTTGATGCTGAGAAAAGGATGAATCAGGAATACTATGAATTGTTACTGCAACTGGTAAGACCAAAGTAAAGGCTGCGTGATGGGGTAATGTCTGCCTATGTATTTAATTAGCTCTATTTAAGTTCTTAATTTAGGTAGTCCTTGGTTCCTTTGGACCGACAATCTTTTATATATCAGCTTTCAGTCTTTGCATGGATAATAGTGCATACTTGAAATTTATTATCTTTGTCGCTTCTGATTGATTTCTTTTCTATTTATTCCTCACTTATGTTAAGATTGTCTTCTTACATTTAAGTCTACTTCCTTCTGTAAAATTTTCTTATTTTAGTTCTATATCAGCGTGTTTTTGAGGATGTTGCTATTGATTTGTTGATACAGGTAAGGGTTGGGGGCGTTATCGTGATTGACAATGTCCTTTGGCATGGAAAAGTTGCTGACCCTTTGGTAAATAACTTGGAACTGAAAATTTCTCCCTTTAAGAGAAAGCATGTTCGTATTTCTTTTGCTAGAATAACTACGTAATGTTCATATGAGCAGGTGAATGATGCCAAGACTGCCAGCATCAGGAATTTCAATAAAAGCCTCATGGAGGACCAGCGCGTTAGCATTAGCATGGTGAGTTTATATAGTCGTCTCTACATTTTAACATTTATTGAAGATTCTTCCAGATTGATTCACTTTTTAAAACATCTGAATCTTAGGTACCTATCGGAGACGGGATAACAATATGCAGAAAAAAGAAAACCTTATAGTAGAAGTTCATAATATGTTGCTAAAGCGGCCAATTTAGTACTTAAACAACAATGGCGTTGGAACACTGCAATGGATCTATATAAGATGATGGTTAGATGTGGGAATGGCATAAAATTTGGAATTGGTATGATGTTTAGGAATATTAGGGAATCAACTCAATTCTGTTGTTCGATTGTCCTGCTCAACAGCTGTTTCATTCAGTTCTTGTGTTCAAATTTGAAAAATCAATATGCTTCATGCATGATATGCGTGCGTATACATAGAGGGTAGTCAAGTCTATCCTCCTAGTGCATATTTTCTCTCCTGGCCAAAACCATTGATGAGCAACTAATTGCATCCTGCGAAGTTCAAGTCTACAACCAAATAAATTGATGACATATGCTTAAAACTTAAAGTGTAACTATTTGTTTATTGAAAGAAATGAAAATTAGTATACTGTAACCTGATTAGTATGTGTCTAATATTCCTCTTTTGAAATAGAAGGAAGCACAGTATCTGGACAAAGGACAACAACAATGAACGCTGTTCTATGGAAAATAGGCCAACAAAATAAGAATTGTGCATGTATTAAGCCTGGTGATGTATCGAGAAATGTGTGGAACAAATTGTAAGCTTCAAATATGGTATCGAAGTCACAAAGAGTACTACTGTATGTCTTACATAATTTCAACTTAATGACGTACATGAGTATTTTGCTTCATTACGCAGATTAATGTTGAGCCTTATGATTGCCTTAAAAATAAGAAAAGAGATTATTTAGCTTGAAGTATGATTTAGAAAGTGTAACCACTAGGAAATGTTCATACAACGTATAAGACAGCTAGTAGGAGTTCAGATCTTTTTTTAAATTAACTATATTAGGATTTGTATAGTTTACAACTTATGTAAATCTGTTATGGTCAGTAATTATCACTGTCTCATTCAACCTATCCATATAATTAAATTCTACAACCTACACGAGTAAATAAAGTATGAAATCTTATTAATATGAACTCAATGTTATGCGCTGTGATTGGCTTCAATATCTAAAAATATTAAATGTACATGATTTGATGCTCACCCTACTCGATTATAAACACCCTCCCAAACTTTGTAAAAGTGGGGTATGCTCTCAAATCTTTTATTGTAATAATGACTATTTACTTTAATTATTCTTAAAATTGTTAGAAAATAGGCTTGAGCTTGGAAGCCCATGTGAATTATAAATTCCAGATGTGACTAACAACCATTTTCATCAACCATTTTAAAGCTAGAAATTAAGTGGGATCCATATCCTGTTGACGAAAAGTCATAGTGAATCCTTGTTCTCCTCTTTGAGTATGTTAATTTCATGTATTCACACGCTCAAAATAAGTACAGATGAGTGAGAAATTATTACTCAAACATATACCATTGGAATTGGAAAATAAGTGATAAGAATAGCTCAAATCCTATATTGGTGGGAGAAGCTTGTTACTAGCAGCATATTTAGGTCATATTTTGAGATGATAGTAAGTTTGACTATCATAGATGCTCTCTCAGACGCATGCAGAAATTGTAAATCATCAAGTAGGTACGACTGAAACTCGGACACGAATTCTACATATCAAAAAATCATCAAAAGCAAATCAATTTTAACGAAAACTATGTGACACACAAGTCTTGATTGTTAACATAATTACCATTTTGCAAGATTTCTTAAGCCATGAACGAACTCCTTTGATACCACGTCTGTTGGAAGTAAAGTTTTGGTAACTTTAATTTTATTTAGACTTTATTATAAATGTTTGTTATTTTAGCATAATCTATATATATTGCTTGTTATTTTTCTAATAAAAATACGAGTCTTGGACTCTTAGCTATGTTTAGCAGGAAGGAAAGAAAACTTACAAAAGAAAGGGAAATATTTGGGATGCAAAGGAAAAAGGTTTATAGGCTATATTTGGTAGGAGGGAAAAAAGAGAAAAAAGAAAGAGTATGATGGAAAAATGGAGAGATAATAGAAATTTTGGATTGTTTGGTAAAATTTTGGGTTGTTTGGTAAGAAGGAAAATGAGAGGAAGGGAAAATAAGGAGGTGATCCACAAAAATTTTTCTCGAGAAGCAAAATTTAGCTAATGAAAGAATTTAATTTAACAAATTGCCTTTATATACCAATTTTCAAAATCATTATACTAAGGTAAAATAGTTATTTCAAAATAAATCACTTTACAGAGGAAATGCACATTCCTTTCCTTTATACACATTTCCGATCCTCGCATTTTCTAGTTTCCTCATATTTTCTTTCGTCTATATGAAACATGGCCATATATATAATTTCTTATTCATTGTAGTTGTATAACTTTTTTCTTCTACTTATCTTTTCAATTTGGTGATATAAAAAAATATTAGAGCTCACATTTTTTTTGCCTATCCATTTTTCCTTTATTCCTTATTTTCTCTCATACGAATAACTAAACATCCATTTTTCCATTTTCTCTTTCACTTTTCTCTCTAATGTTTTCTTTCCTTCCACTTTTTCCCTCTATCAAATGTAGTATAAACTTTTTAAAAGAATTTCATTAGTAATATCAAAATGGAGGAAAATGTCCCTAAACAAGAAAAAAAAAAAGAATGTAGGAAAATAAAGCCTTCAAATAAAAAGATGATTTTGTAGAATGTTCATGATAAATCAAATTATACCTCTCATTTCTCAAACATGTTTGTAAGAATGAATTTATTACCACTTAATAGATAAGTCACAAATCATATAAGAGAAGTGCTAAGTGCACTCTTTTTTATATTCTCCAATTTTATTCCAATTTTATTGTCTAACATGTGGATTTCACTATCCAGTTTAATATTTTAATAATACAACAAATTATAATGAAATCCACGTATCAAGCATTAAGAAAGTGCGGAAGTGAGTGTTGCTAGTATTCCTCGTTATATTATATAAGGTTAGTTTAGTTTAGCTTCTTAACAAGCTGAAAGTATTTTTTGAACAATATGTGAACTAAAAGGTGTTTGGTAAAAACCTGAAAATCAGATTATTCAATAAATTTTGACAAAATTACAGGCAAAAGCCAAAACTGGCTCAAGACAACTTTGGCTTTTAGATTAAGCAGGAATCTATATTATCTTTTAATGAATAAATCATAATGGCCATAATATCCTAACTTAAAAGTAAAAAAGCCACACATTTAATTGAATTTATTTTCATATATATATTTTTTAAAAAGTATTAATATATTTAAATCATAATTGACTAAAATATTCTTCATATTAATTATTTTGAAGTAACCAAATTGATTCTTTATTGAAATTTTAAATTCAGATAAAAATAAAGTAAATTAAATTAAAATAAAATAAATTTAATTGAGTAACTAATTTAATTGAGTTTATTTTCATTTCAATTTTTTTTAAAGTATTAATAATGTAAAAATATGTATAATTGTAAAAAATATTAATAATTTTTTTTTATAAATATACATAATTGCATAATTATGTTTATTTTGGTCATTTTATATTTGCACAACAATTTAATTATACAGTTTATCAAATAATTTAATACAATTTTTTTAAGTCAGAGTACTTTAAAATTACAGTTTACTAAACATTCTACTATTTTAAGCTACAACAAATTTTTATTCTAGTACAACTAAAAATATTTTCCTAAAAATCTTTTCTATCAAACAGACGGTAGAATCTAAAGATTTGTCCAATAATCCAAAACAGGGGGGTAAAAGAGTAATTAAACTAAAAAAAAAGTGTCAAAACGCACGTTTACTTTCTCACTATATAGGACTGGAGGATGAGAAGCCAAACTTTATTTCGGCGATGAGTCGTGTTTGCCTACATCAACGAGCTTTTGCTGCTCCTCCCCTCCAATTAAGACTAGTGGTGGCAATTCGGGCCGGGCCCAGCCCNAATAATTTGAATTGTAATAAATGATCATCAATAAAATCAAATTTCAATATTTCAAATTTATTTGTTTGATTATTTTTCTTAATATCTTATTTAATTATTATTAATTTTTTAACAATAGAAAACATATGTAGTTTATGTTGTCAACTTTTTTAAATGAAAATTCAAATAAAAAGTTTAAATTTAACAGATTAAAAAAAGTTGTTAAAAAAAATCAAATAATAGAAAAAAAAAAACGGGCCGAGTACGGGCCGGCCCGACCCGATTTTGGCCCGTCAAAAAGCCCGGCGGGCCAATGGGCCCGGGCTGGATTATATTTTATTTTGACCGGGCCGAGCCGACCCGGTCACCCCATAAAGCCAGTGATGGGCGGGACGGGCCGGCCCGGCCCGCCCATTTCGCCACCTCTAATTAAGACTCGATTATCTAAATTTCTGGTCCATTTTACCCCTACTTTGCCGTTGCGATTGCTTATTCCGAGTCTACTAGTAGCTAGGCGTAGCTTACTCTGTAGTTCCTACATATATACATATACACCTATATACGTTATACGCTCATATCCCGTTACAGAATACAATTGCTGACAACTCCTCGGTTTCAATCTCAAACTTGGCTCCAATGGCGGATCGGGTACGGACCTACGCCTACCTTCTCCTCTACATCGCCCTCTCCAGCGGCCAAATCTTCTTCAACAAGGTACGTCTCTCACTTCTGCCCCCCAAACGTGTCTTAGATCTACAGTTTGGCATTTGGTCAAATTGTTGCGCTTTCGTTCCGTTTGATTCCCGAGAAAATCGCTAGGAATCCCCATGGAAACTGTCGAAATCGAATAGAGAATGCCACTTTTTGTGTCTAGAATTGGTTTAGAGATAGAGATTTTTTTTTTTCCCGGTTGAAATTAGCTTCGTGATGAAGTCGTTTTTGAACAGTGGTTTGACTTTTTCTTTTCCCATATGCTTTTCAAGAACCAGTTTTAGAAATGGGAGGGTTCGATTAATCAATGCTTGTGTTCTATGAAAGCATTTCTTTGGCTCTTATTTCAGTTCCACTACTTTGAAGAACAAGTGTTAAAAAAATTGCAAGGAGAAAGAAATTGGAACCTTGAAAATGAGACACTGCTTTTCAGAGTAGATATGTGTGTAATAACAAATATTATATAGCCCTTTAGAGAAAAAGTATGGAAAATATTACCTACATGACCATGCATTTGGCATCAAGAATCAGTTGTTTGTTGTATTTCAACTCCTTTATATTGCTTGAACACCACCTTTTTTATGGGAAACTTTTCATAATTGTTTCTATCGTGAAATCATGAATGTGTTTTGAGAATTGAATTATGTGACACAAGAAACGTATTATGGTATTCCTATTACTAAGTTCATTATCAGATTTAATCTGGATAATATTACCCTCATCGTCTTATTTTTGGTGTTATCAGTAATTCATCATCATTGTTATCCAGAGATTTATGTTTTCTTTCATCCTCTTGTTTGAAGTAATCATTTTATAATCTTGAAATGCAGTGGGTTTTATCGTCTAAGGAAATAAACTTCCCTTATCCTCTTGGGTTGACTCTTCTTCACATGGTCTTCTCCTCGGTCTTATGTTTTCTCGTCACCAAAGTTTTTAAGGTATTCAGTTGAGTAAATTCGTTTTATGTGGTCTTTGGATCAGATCTTTTAATTGTAACTGTTAATCTTGGTCTTTCACACCTCACAGATTATGAAGGTTGAAGAAGGAATGACTGCAGAAATGTAAGCAATGAAGCGGCTATCTTCCTTGTTTCTTAAATTCCAATTTGTTGTGTGTTTGTCATTTTTTTTAAATGGTAATTAGCTGTACTTTAGTATAACATTAAAAATAGAAAAAGTTCATAATGAATATTAGTGAGGAGAAGTTTAGTTTGTATTGAAGAACCTGAAATTTATCCACGCTTCTTGACTATGTTACTTCCACAAATTTTACTTTTGACAACAATACTTTTTGGGGGTGTTTAAGTGCTTTGGATAAGGGGGATGAAGACGTATTATTTCGTTGCAGATTTTTCTTAATGCAGAGCACCAATGACCAAGCTTAAGCTTGGTGAGAGACTGGGCACCCTAAATTGATTTCTATGAGTACTTACCACATGTTTTTTGATTTCACCATGGATATAAGGCATACTAATGCAGTCATGGAGCCGTAGAAATGTGAATTATTGGTTTCTTGCAACTTGCAAGTCATATGTAGAAGATCTACTCATCCTATTGTAGTTCTGTCTTCCAGAAGTAGAAAAACCTTAACAAATAAATAGTTATAAAGAAATTGAGGACAAAAAGAATTCTGCTAGCTCCATACATAGGACGACAAATTTCCTGAAAAGAGCACAAAAGATTTTGTAATTTTTTTCCGTTAAGCAATAAAAGGTGTTTTTTGTTAGAATTGCTTACAAAGAACTAAAACGCTCTTGAACTATTAGTGTGAAGTGACACAGCTAGTTATTCGAATAATCCTACTGGCTGGTGGAAGAAGTCTTTGTTTTTATATTGTTCTGTCTGTAATTCCGGTTAATCCTAGATGAATACAACCATGTCATTAGTTTTAGCTCATTTCTTATTCCTTTAAAACATTTATTGGTGTCCTGGCTCTGATGAAAGTTATTATTCAATTTTAGATACCTAACATCAGTTGTACCAATCGGTGCGATGTTTGCGATGACGCTTTGGCTGGGAAACACTGCCTACCTTTATATTTCTGTTGCTTTTGCACAAATGTTGAAGGCCATCAGTAAGTCTTGATATTCCTGTTTCAAGGGTCTCACTATGTCTAAATATGCAGAGCCTTCAGAAGTTAGTTCATCTCAGCCAATTGAAACTATTTTTCTGAAACTATTAAATTTGGTCAGATAGTATCTTCTTTTTTTGGTTGGGTGGATTTGTAAGATTGTAGCATGACTAATAGCTCCTGGATATGTATACTACTTTTTGTTATATTCACTACTTGTAATATCTGATATCTAAAATGAGACTCCTATCCAGTGCCGGTGGCTGTATTCATTCTTGGAGTAGCAGCAGGACTCGAGGTAATGAGCTGCAGAATGCTATTGATCATGTCAGTGATAAGTTTTGGTGTTCTAGTGGCTTCCATTGGTGAAATAAATATCAATTGGGTAGGAGTGGTTTACCAGATGGGAGGAGTTGTTGGAGAAGCTTTAAGACTTATTTTCATGGAAATTTTTGTTAAAAGGAAGGGACTTAAGCTAAACCCCATATCTGTCATGTACTATGTTAGTCCTTGCAGGTATATATCATGTTGATCTTCTCTTGTATCCGGTCATACCTTTGAAAGATTTTCTTTCTACCTGTAAATGAATGCCTATATGAATTAAAATTTTCTCCTATGCAGTGCTCTTTGCCTATTCATTCCGTGGATTTTTCTTGAGAAGCCAAGGATAGATGCGAGTGGCTCGTGGAACTTTCCTCCTGTTGTTCTAGCACTCAACTCTCTGTGTACTTTCGCCCTCAACTTATCAGTTTTCCTCGTGATCACGCATACAAGTGCTTTGACCATTCGTGTGGCTGGAGTTATCAAGGATTGGGTTGTTGTCTTGTTGTCTGCCCTTTTATTTGCTGATACAAAGCTGACAATAGTAAATCTCTTTGGTTATGCCATTGGTAAGTAACTAACAACACATTTTTTTCTACATTGTTGTATGTATTATAATGGGTTCTAATAAAGAATTTATCAAATCATTTAATTCTTGAATCAAAATTGACGCCTAGAAAAAGGACTTAGGAAAGAACATTAAACAAGTGCTATGTCAATATGTCTATATATGCCCGCGCGCGCACACACCACTGGTCAGCCTGCCGGAATGCACAGCCTATTCCCAAAGCATAACACTTAGCTTGACAATTTTGGTTCATTAATCTCTCCCTCCAGCCTTCTCTCAGCTAATCTGGTTCATTGATCTCTAGCAAAGGCCATAAGAATGCAAATAACTAGTATATATAGATATGCTCGAACTATATTTACTATTTCATTGAAAAAAATTCTAGTGAAATGTCGATTTAAAGATGCAAGAATAGTGTAATGACTTGATTTTAATTATGAATATTTTTCATGCAGCCATAGCAGGTGTAGCAGCGTATAACAACCACAAGCTGAAAAAAGAAGCTACTCGTCGCACCTCTGATGATAAAGAAAATGCTCAGTCTGTACAACTGACCTCACCCTCAGGTCCCAACAAGTAGAAATACATCAGGAGCAGTCTTCCAAATTATTTTGAAGAAGGTATGATAACAAATCCATGCTCATACAGTACTTGTTTTATTTATTCATTATCTCTTTTAAAATATGTTTCACTTCAAAAAACTCCCAGCGCCCCTGGAAACCGATGGGCTTGTGTTACAGTTGCTATTTACTTTTGTTTTACGCTTTCATCTGATAATACGTGGGTAATTTTAGATTGTCTGAGTGATGCATCAGTAGCTCAGGTCTTTATGTCTTTTTATTGATTGTTGCAGCTGCTCCTATCATGGGGCACTGTTGCAATGGCAGGGATCAGAACGAATCGAACTGTAAAGATATTAAATTTGTAAATTTAATCCTTGCAGAGGACTGCATTTTCAGAAGTCAGCGCACTTCTATTCATTGATACTTTGTTTGTAAAGGAAGTTCTCGGATCACAATTGTCCTGTACCATCTTGTCAGAAAATTTTGAATCAATAGTTACGCCCAGGAAAATATGTCGCTCATTTATATTTGGAATTACGTAGTTTAAACCTCAACCTGGTATATTGCAAGAATTAAATTATCATTTACTTCAGCAAATTTCTAATGTGAGGCATGTGATTCATTTCATGTGAGTTTTTGAAGTGTTTAAAGGTTAAAATTTTTTATTTTCATGGATACGTAATTCGTTTTAAAAGTTTTGAGGATGTTAAAACTTGTCTAGTTTGTAACTGTATGAGCAAAGAAAACGGGAATTTGTTTGCTTTTTTCAATTCTTTCTTGGTTCCTACTTTCCTCACCTTTCCTCTCTCAAAAGTTGTATTTCAATTTCACAATGGAAAATATAGTGGCTGGTGGCTGGTGGCTAAACATTATAAATCATGCAACTGAACAAAGCTTATGTTGGTTTTTGACATTTGGGTTAGTGGCACTTCTGGTCCTGGCTTATGTGTGGATTCAGACAATTTAGGTTTGGTTTGAGACTTTTCCTAAATCGAATGGTCGTTTTGGTTTGAGTTTCTATGGAGGCATTGTTATCAGATAAGTCCTGGTTAAACATTGTTGTTTATGAGATTATTATCAGTCTGTCTGAATCCTACCGTAGAATTCATGTGGGTTCATGTTTAACATCGACTATAAAATAAAACAGAGAGAGAAGGAAATGCCAAAAGTTCCCTAATAAGGATTAAGGCATTAAGCGCTTTGTGAATTGTGATGTCAATCTAATCCATATTTTTCTCTCTAATTCGTTTCCGTAAAGTCTATATTAAAAGAGAATGCGTTGCTTAATCATTATATAAAGTCTTTACTAAAAGAGTGTCCATCGACAGGTGATGAATCCCTGTTTATGCTGCTTAATCATGGCAAACTATGAAGCTAAGCTTGTGTACGTATTGACATTCAAGATGAGAACATTTGACATCTCATTTCATAAGGAATGTGCCTTAAAGTGCTTTTACCATGGTGTAGAGATGATGCAAGAGTAACATAAAACACAATATATATATATATATATATACCAAT
>JXTB01000073.1:1001925-1022066 GCA_002914805.1 Parasponia andersonii
ATAATATAATTTTTTTTTATTTTAGTAATATGAATTAATTATTTAATATTATCAAAACATTGTAAATAAATTATAATTTTCTACCCAATAAAATTATATATTTTTAGATATAAATGTATGTATAGTTAACCAAAAAAATATATATGAATAAAATTGTAGAAGTTTGGGTAGTTTATTTAATATACCACTGATTCTATTCCATTCCAATGTCTAACCAAACAAAGTAATTTTTATTCTAGTATTGATTCCTATTTTCAACCAAACAATGGAGTATCATTCTAATTCTTATTCTAATTCCATTCCATTCATATTACTATTCTAATTTCATTTCTCGAACCAAACGTATCACGACCCGAAGTCGGGGTCAATGGCAAAATGAGTATTTCATAAATTAGAAATACCAAAAAGAACTAAATAAAAAGACTCAATTCATTCAAAATTTTGTCCCGAGAACTCTAACCTTTCAAAACTTACCTCAACAAAATATTCAAATAAAAACAAAATCCCACAGTTATGCGTCACTCATTGAACATAGACCGTAAATAAAACAACTGTTTTAATAGTCGTATATCACAAATCATCTCATACTCAAACTCGGACATAAGTAATGCAAACCATGTCCAGATTTCATATTCTAATTTATAAAGTTTAATGAAATCCAAATTTTTACTGAAATTTAAATATTTCATAAGTCTCGTAGGAATTTACCAAATTATAAATAACTAGTTGCTCTGCAAATGCCTCGATCTAACTCTTCTGATCTAAATTACACTGAGTGCCACCTGAGAGAAAGAAAGGGGGTGAGCTAATACCTAGTAGAGAATCAATTACAAGTTTCTACATATATATAAAGTATACTCATGTTGAAGATCCTGCATGGTCAGTAATTCTATTCAAAACAGTTCACAAAACTCAAGTAGAAATCATAGTCCAATGGTCAAACATTTCAAACCATTGTAACATCCATCAAAATCAGTACATATCCTTTCAAGCCAACATATATCCATGTATACAATCATAATGTCCGAAGTATACTAATGGATCACTCGTAAGTCTGAGCCACCTAAAGAGGCGCCGTAAGTCCAATCACCTGATATGGGGCATCGTAAGTCCGATCACCCGATATAGGACATCGTATGTCTGATCACCCGATATAAGGCATCGTAAGTCCGATCACCCAATGTAGGACATCGTAAGTCCGATCACCCAATGTAGGGCATCGTATCGATCACCCATTATAGGGCATCGTATGTCCGATCACCCAATATGGGGCATCATAAGTGTGTGAATGTATGCAAATGTTTTATAAATAACAGAATAAGGATATGCACCATTTCCACAAAATCTCAAAATAACCATGCAGTAATCTTTAATCAAATCACTTCCAGTCCTCAAAACTAAATTCTCAAACCATTTTGGATTTTCTAAAAATTTCGGCATTACAATAGCTATTTTCTATCAAAATCTTAAAATCCAATTTCCTGCAGAAATAAATCCAAAACAATATATATGACACGCCAACCAGTGTGACGTATTTTCCAGGCAGTTTATATCTCAAATCAGGTCAAAAATGGACATAAACACAATTTTTATAAATTATTTCACGAAATTCAATATTTATTGAAAATATGTAAAACTCATAAATTAAATTAATTTTAGAATCAAGTAATCGAATCCCTACCTCTATCGAGCGTCCAACAAGTGTTACAAGGTTATGGAGAAACTTTGGCGTCGTTCGGGTGTCGTTTGGAAGAGCGGACTTCGTTTTCGAAACTTTGGTTCCTTGGTTTGAAACCTTGATTTTCAAACGGAGCTTCAATTCATGAAACAGACTTCACCACTGAATTTAGAGCACCCAAAACCCTAGGTTAGATATATAATTTGTCAAATTTGGATGCGGGTCCCACGGCATGCAAATCGAGGCAAATTTGAGCCGTCCGATTTCGTTTTTCGGGCCCGTTTCGGAATATAGTCAATATATATCTCATTTTTCACCATTTTTAACGTAGATTCCAAAAATAATATCAATTTTAAAATCTAATGGTTCGATCGAAAAGTCAATTTCAAAACCATTTTCACACAAAACTGTCCAACAAAATTAAAATCAAACAGAGCAAAACTGAGACACGAGATACCTACCATCAGATTGCCTGTGAGGAGACGAGTCCACAGCGACCAGTTTCATGGCGAACGGTGGCCGAAATCGGCTCCGGTGTGGGAAAGAAACCGTAGTGTTTTCTACATTTTTCTGCCGATTGGTGGCTCCGACAGGGCTGGTTCTGGCAGCGGGAGCTTCATCCGGCAGCTGAGCATCGACGACGGTCAGTGGCGCGGGGCAACGATGGCCGAAGGTGACTGAACAGAGCTTCACCAGAAATCGGGTGTTGTGTTTTTCTCTGGGAACCAAATCGAAAAAGAATGGGAAAATATGGGGATTTATAGGCAATTTTCGTAACTGTAGTGCCATGTGCCAACTTCTGGTTAATTGGGTATTGTTTTGCTTATTTGCACTTGGACACAGTTTTTTAAAAATCTTCTCAAAAATACCCTTGAATAATTATATTTTGACCCAAATTTTCAATCTTTTTTTACATTTTTGCCCAAATGAACCTAGACCCAAATCCGTTCAAATTCTTTTTTTTTTTTCGGGACAAAAGACCAATTTGCCCTTACAATTTTTATAGGATTTCACATGCTTCCCTCCTTAAATGAATTTTGTCCCAAAATTCAAGTACATGGCATACACTCAAAGTACAACTTCAAGTTGAAAATTAAATAAGTGAGAATATTTTTTATACATCTCTGTCTCGAGTTCCCAAGTGGCTTCCTCTTCCTTATGGTGATTCCAAAGAATTTTGACAAGTAGAATTTCTCTATTGCGAAGCACTTTGAGTTCTCTTCTCATTATTCGAATTGTTTGCTTTTCATAAGTAACATCCTCTTGAATTGGTATCTCCACGTATTGAATTACATAAAATGGGTCAGGAACATATTTCCTCAGTATTGAAACATGAAGACATTGTGCATATGGCCCAATTGTGGTGGTAAGTCCAATCGATATGTTACCGGTCCAATTCTTGCAGTAATCATAAATGACCCAATATATCTTGGAGCTAACTTTCCTTTAACTCCAAATCTAGTAACTCCGCGCCTCAGTGTGACCTTTAAAAACACTTTGTTACTAATGTCAAACTCTACTTCTCGTCTCAAGGGATTTGTATAACTTTTTTGATGACTCTGAACAACCTTGAGTCTTTCTCTTATCATATTGATCTTATCAGTAGTCTCTTGTATCAATTCTGGCCCAAGAGTAACTCGTTCCTCTGCGTCAGCCCAACACAAGGGCGACCTACATGGTCTACCATATAATACCTCATATGGAGCCATACCCAAACTAGTTTGGTAGCTGTTGTTGTATGCAAAATCCACTAATGACAAATGATCATCCTACCTTCCACCAAAGTCCAGTATACATGAGCGAAGCATATCCTCTAGAGTCTGAATTGTTCTCTCAGATTGGTCATCTGTCTGTAGGTGATGAGCTGTACTAAGATTTAGTTCTGTTCCCAAAGCTTTCTGTAAAGCTCTCTAGAACTTGGATTTAAATCTTAGATCTCTATCAGAAACTATGCTCAAAGGCACTCCATGTAAATGTACAATGTGATCCACATAAAGACGACTAAGTCTGTTGAGAGAAAAATCAATTCGAATCGGTATAAAATGAGCAGTTTTAGTCATTCAATCAACAATTACCCAAATTGCATCATTTTTCCTTTGAGTTCTCGGCAATCCCGTTACAAAATCCATAGTGATCTTATCCTATTTCCATTCTGGAATAGGCAATGGCTGAAGTAATCCAACTGGTCTTTGATGTTCTACTTTTACTTACTGACAGGTTATACACTTAGCCACAAAAGCAGCTACATCTCATTTCATGCCTTTCTACCAATATTGTCTCTTTAAATCATGGTACATCTTAGTACTACCGGGATGTACTGCAAATTTAGATTTGTGAGCTTCAGTCAAGATAGTCTCTCGAAGGTGTAGATTATTAGCTACAGCTAACTTTCCATTAAATAGTACAAATCCTTCTTTATTAGTACTCCAACTATCTAGTTGTTCACTATTCTGAAGTTGGTTCCAGATTTTCTTTAATTCTTGATCTTGTCATTGAATTTGTTGAGCTATCTAAAATAGGGCAGGAATAGCACTACATTGCTAACACAAGCAATATTGTTTCTCTCGGAATGCTCTAAATTATAATCACCAATAGTGACTGAATTTTTCCACTCTTCAAGTGTCACAACCCAAAACCCGGGCCAGTGGCAGAAGGGGAATTTCACAAAGATGAAAAATTCCATGATTTATTTGAAAAGTGTCTAAAAAGTTTTAGTTTTGTAAACAATCCATTTTGATAAAGTATTTGGAATTTCATCCTGTGAACCTCTCCCACAGTTCGTATACACCATTAAACATAGACCGAATAATTATTGAAAAACGGGTTAATCAAATATAAGTCCAAGCATCATCATCATCTACAGCAGTAAGTTAAATTCCAGAATGACATATATAAGTTTACAGACAAAATAAAAAGTAATAATCTTGGTTCAATGCTAATACAAAACCCCAAACAGTCCAAACACCACAACAGTAAACTTCTAGCATTACCAAGAAATGAACTACAGTTAAGATGACCTCTTACTCCTCCTGATTACCAAGATCGCACTGAACACCACCTGAAGAAGGGAAAAAAATAGTTACCTCGAAGAAAAACAGTTCAGAGCCCAGTAAGAAAATAGTTACCTCGAAGAAAAACAGTTCAGTGATGGAAAACTTCTGCATGATTAGTTCAAATCCAAAACATACACACATATATATATATATATATATATAATCCAAACCGAGAGCCCATATATATAAAACAGTGTAATCAAAACCATCAATCCATATGCACATGGCACAAATCAACCCATACCCATGAGCTCTCATCCTCTCATCTGTGGAAACCCAGGATGATGGTACTAAGTATGCCTAACAGCCTGGCTGACACCTAAACTCATACCCGGAGGGGACACCCGTGTGTCGCCTACCAAACCTGGAGGGACAACCGAATTGCCTACGCCTGCCAAATGGGGAGGTAATCAGAAGAACAAACTCCGCGCGAGTTTACGGACTTTCACCGATGGTGGGGCATGCAATGCCACACTGTAAAACCCACAATGCTAACACGGTGCTCATGTATGATCCTATGACACGTGTAATACGAAACTGAAGTGTAAAAACTATTGTACTCTGGTTTTTCAGTAAAACATGCATAATAGGGTTTTATAGAAAAATGGGCAGCATAACGGCCCTATTTTTGATATACCCAAAATAACCTGCACACAGCAAATTCCCAGAGCAGTACAGTATATATCGTACAACCAGATTCCATTATATATAATTCGAATCATTAAAAACACACTTATTCTTATATGCTGCAGAAAATAAATTTTAACTCAAAAACGGTATAAAACGAAGGTAACTAAACCTCTACCTCACCGGAATAGCGATACCACACTATTGAGTCCTCAAGGTGTCATTGACGATCGCCCGGAGGGTTGGGAACCAATTCCAAGCCCTCGATCATCCTCTTGCGAAAAGTCAACTTCTCACCGGAGCTTCAATTCTACAAACGGACTTCTTCGCTGAATTCCTAGCGCCCAAAATAGCTAGGTTAGACATATAACTTGTCCAATTCTAGTCCGCGCCCACACCGGGCTGCTGGCACGCAAAACGAGGTAAAATCTCGACTGTCCGATCTCGATTTTCGTGCTGATCACCAAACCACACAATATAAATATCAAATTTCTCTATTTTCCAAGTACATTCTAAAAATGAACTCAAAAACACAATCCAACAGCCGGATCAAAAATAACAACCATAAACTCGAAATGCCCAAAAATGACAACTTTTAATCCGGACAAAATGGGGTTGAGATATATATACCTTGATGATCCTTGAGACGAGACGAATCCAACAGAACCGATTGGAAGTCGAATGGTGGCCGGAATCGTCGCCGGTGACGTAAAAACTGATTCGGCCTCTTTGGAGATTTCCGGCGATGTAGACGTCGGCGGCAGCTGACGAGTGGCGGCGGAGCTTCAGCACAGCACAGCGATCCTTCACCGGTCGGTGGCGCGAGCGGACGGTGGCCGGAACACTCCCTGCGGCGGTCAGGCGTCGGCGGCTACAAAACGCAGAGAGAAGATAGAGAAATCGGGGAAGAAGAGAGAGAAGAGAAATGAGTGAACAGGCCATGTGGCCTGTTTTGAATGGGCTGTATAATTTTTTAAAAATTACACATAAGTCCCCAAATTTCAAATCTCTATCAATTTAGTCCCCCAAAAATTACAATTTAGTCCTTCTGCACAAAACTTTTGCAAATTAATTCCCTCAATATTTTATCCAGAAAATTGGTAAATTGTCCAAATTACCCTCCCAAAATCCTAGTTTTTACATCAAGTATCAAAGAAGTAAGTATACCATGAGATTTACGGCTCAAGGCATTTGCTACCACATTTGTCTTTCCAGGATGATACTGAAGATTGAAATCATAATCCTCCACATATTCAATCCATCTTCTTTGTCTCAAATTCAAGTCTCGTTGACTGAAGAGATATTTCAAACTCTTGTGATCGGAGTAAATATCAAACTTAACACCATACAAGTAACATCTCCAGATTTTGAGAGTAAATATTACAGCCGCCAATTCTAGATCATAAGCAGGACAGTTCTTTTTATGAGGTTTCAATTGACGAGAAGCATAAGTTACAACCTAGCTATTTTTCATTAAAACACATCCTAATCCCAGACCAGAAGCGTCTGTGTACACCACATATGGTTTACTACGGTCAGGGACAATCAGAATAGGTGCGGTTGTCAGTTTTTCCTTCAATTTCATGAATGATGTCTCACACTCGTCATTCCAAGTAAACTCGACATCTTTCCTCGTTAACTTGGTTAAAGGCAAGGCAATACTCGAGAAGTTTTCCACAAAACGACGATAATAACCAGCTAAACTAAGGAAACTCTGCACCTCAGTAACATTTCTCGGTCTTTCCCATCCTAGAATAGACTCTATCTTAGACGGATCAACTGAGATACTATTTTGAGAAATCACATGACGTAAGAATTTAACCTCTTTCATCCAGAAATCACATTTCGATCTCTTGGCATATAACTGATGATCTCTCAAAGTCTGAAGCACGGTCTTTAAATGTTCAGTATGTTCTTCCCGAGCCTTAGAATAAATTAAAATGTCGTCAATAAACACAACCACGAATCTATCCAAATAAGGCCTGAAGATTCTGCTCATAAGGTCCATGAATGCTGCAGGTGCATTCGTCAATCTGAAAGGCATAACCAGAAACTCAAAATGACCATATCGAGTCCTAAATGTAGTTTTCGGTATGTCTTCTTTACGAATCTTCAGTTGGTGATACCAAGATCTCAGGTCTATCTTTGAAAAGAATTTGGATCCACCGAGTTGGTCAAATAACTCTTCAATTCTTGTAAAGGATATTTGTTCTTTATTGTAAGCTGGTTTAGCTTTTTGTAGTCCACACAAAGTCTGTGTATACCATCAGCTTTCTTGGCAAAGAGAACTGGAGCACCCCAAGGTGAGGTACTACTCCTGATGAACCCTTTTGATGATAGGTCATCTAGTTGTTCCCTTAATTCAGTCATCTCTGCAGGGGCCATTCGATAAGCAGGAATAGAAACTGGTTGAGTTCCAGAAACTAAGTCAATACAGAATTCAATCTCTTTGTTAGGTGATAATCCAGGTAAATCTTCTGGAAAGACATCAGGAAATTCACTAACTACTAATATCCATGGGCATTTTTCAACAGTTCCTATTTCTATATCAATGGTGAATAGGCTTCCACAACATTCCAATTTCTTTGTCCCACCAATACTTGCTCTCAAGAGAGGATTAAGGCTTATTAGATTCAAACCAACTTGATACACAACTAAATAACCATCTTCAGTATGAAGAGTCACCTTTCTTCTATGACAATCCACTATTGCTCTATATTTGGACAACTAGTCCATACCAAGAATTACATCAAATTGGTTCATAGATATCATAATCAAATTAACTAATAACTCACATCCATTTGATGATAGAACAAGAGTTGCATATAGTAGACACACCATTGACATTTCCCAAAGGAGTATCAAGATTCAAAGTAGGATCAAAGATTTCAAATTTTAAACCCAACATATTAGCAAATAACATATATATAAAGGAATATGATGCACCGTTATCAAATAATACGTGAGCCCAAGAGTGATAAAGTAAAATCATACCATCAACCACTCTAGTTCCAGGCTGATTATATCCCTCTGTCCCGGTGACTGCATAGGTTTGAGCTTTCCCCTTTCCTTTGTTTTCTCTGCCTCTACCCGGATGACTACTACTAGACCCAGGAGTACTACTGTGGGACTGTCCATAGCCTCCTTGTGTTCCAGATATCTGAGGTGTCTGGCATCCTATGGTGAAGGTAGAACCCTGAGGACGATATTGGTGCTGAACAGGAGAGTTAAAAGTTGGAGCTGAGCTTTGGAAATGAGTAGGCCTAGTTTGCTGACTAGGAATGGGCATCGAAGTTGCTTGACTCCCCTGTGGTCCTCTGGTGGTCGATGAAAGAGTCTGCAAAAACTGAGGGCAATTTCTTCTAAAATGCCACTGTTGACCACAGTAGTGGCAGGAATACAGAGTAAAACGCCCACTTCCTGTTGAAACAAAACTGCCACTGCGTCCACTACTCTGTGAACCCTGTCCTTGCCATCGTCCCTTTTTCATTTTTCGGTCTGCACCTTTTCACTTATATACACCCGTAATTCCTCTATCACCAATCAACATAGCCTTAATTCTCTAAGTTGTACCATAAGCCTCAATTAGGGTAGTAATTGGAAATGGCTCCGATCTGGTGCGAATCTTTGGCCTTAAGTTGGTTCTGAAATGAACCACTTGCAGTCTCGAATGGTTTTCCGATGTATGTGTTGGTAAATTGACCTAACACTTAGGAAAATCATGCATGCATACAGATATGGAAAATACATGATCATATCATGAATGCAGCAGAAAAATTAGCGGATTTAGGTTTTAAATTTTTTACATGAAAACAGTTTTCATAACCATATAATACACATGCATCATATTACAGGATCATGCGCAACATAAATCAAATCTATAAAACCCTAGAGATGAGATTAGGGTTTACCTCTTATAGCGTATTCCTCCTCGATCTCCTTATTAATGGTGATCAAACTTCCAACCCTAAATCTTCTTGTCTATGCTCTTGCACTTGGTTGATGAAGCGAGTAGGTACCAAGTCGAAACCTTTGTTGGAGAATGATCAAGAACACCTTCTTGATCCTATGGAACACCGGGATGTGAGATGAGATTATGAGATTGTAGGAAACATTTTTCTCTCTCACTTAGCTTAGGTTGGCCGAAATCTCTCTCTCTCCATATGCCTTATGCGTGTGATTCCTTAGTGTTACTATGTAGTTTTTCCTCTCATATATCTATATATATGGGATCAAAAACTGCTAATCCCAGTCCAATTAGGATTGGGCTTGTTCTTCAATTTGGGCTTTGGGTGTATTTTTATAAATATATCTAACTCATGAAACTTATTTATAAAAATACCAACTTCTGTGTATAATCATTATTTTACACAGTTTCATGAAACTTATTTCACAAATACCACCAACCAATTAATGAGCTTAATTGAGCTAGATAAGGGACCTAATGGATCCAAATAATCTAAGCTCCAATAATATGATAAATACATAATAACTCTTATTATGGTATTTATATAAATATTATTAGTAAAGGGGACACTCTACTAAAGGCCCAATACTGCACTCTTAGATTAAATGTCATGCCTTTTATAGAGATTTAATCAACTAATCTTGATTAATCGATCCATCTAGCATATTCTACACCACATGTATAATCCCTATACAATGCCGTAGTTGGATAGATGAAATTACCGTAATACCCCTCCAATACCTATTTACCTTTAAGTTACTATCTTTCTATCAAGGAATAATATTGTCGATAATTTTGTTCTCAATGGCCATTTAGACAAAATTATCAACCAATTCACAAAGTGAATACTAAGATCTTAGATTTAATTATTCCATGAATCTTGAAATAACCTAAAGTGGCATTAATGTATAGTGTCCTTAACTATTTGGTGTTCCCATCAATTCATAAGCCATAACCTCCAATATACCAGAGTTCACCTCTAACTTCATAGAGGTTAGTCTTTTAACAAATCAAAAAGCTATAACCCATGAAAGCAAGTCCAGTCAAACATCAAGGATTAAGATTTATATGCTAAGAGCTAGTTTGTGATAATATAAGAATTGAGTTACGACACTCCAATTCTTTAAATTACCTGGTCTAGTTTAATACATATAATTTATTTATGTTGTATTAGTGTTTTTATCAGAAGTCAGATACTTCAATGATTTGAGACACATCATTCCCGTTGAGATAGACAAACACTACAACCTATAGTAAATAAAGTATTTCATCTTTATTTACAGATTGTAAACTACTTTATGTAAACTTAGATAAAGAAACAAGTCTCCCCATAATTAACACTTAATCATGTTTGTTTCTCTATACATATATAAAGTCATGGAATCTTTTTCAGATGAATAAATTATTCAACTAAGATAGTTTAATCTAGCAAATATCATAATTTCATATAAGAGATAGTTGTTTATACTCAAAAGGTTAAAATTAGATATCTACTTTTTTAGAGAATAAATCCCAACAGTCTGAGCATACTGGGAGAGTTCCACAAACCTCGCATAGTATTCATCAATAGTCATACTACCTTGGCGCAAGATATTGTACTATTTCAACATCTCATTAACATGGTCGTCATTGGCATACTGTCCTCTGAACAGTTTATCAAACTGTTCCCAAGTCATAGTGGTAGTGTCATGAGTCAACTTAATAGTATTCCACCAATGATCAGCAGCATCCTGAAACAAGTACATTGCAAAGCCCACTCTAAACTCTGCTAGTACTGCTAAGGTATCAAATTTTTTCTGAATTTCCCTAAACCATCGCAGTGCACCTGTGGGATCATGTTCACCATAAAAGTTCGATGGGTTCAACTTAGTAAAATCCCTGAAGCTTATAGATCGGTCATTTTCAGCAGTCGGCCTTGTCATAAGACCAGGTATCCTCTATATAGCTTGTTGAAGAGCATCAACAATATTAAAGGCAGAAGGGTCTTGCTGTGGAGGAACATCTTGTTCTCTCTCAGGTTGAGGCACTCTTCTTCTTGGAGGCATTTTTTTGATCTGTATTTCAATATGTCCAACGTATTAGTAAGATGATGATTTTGCACGACTTATGTAAAAGAAATGTCCAATCTAGTTTAATGAGTGACACACTTCGAGTATTTTAAATTAAAAACTGTGTTCTGATACCAAATTTTCTATCACGACCTGAGGCCAGGGTCAATGGCAGAATGAGTATTTTATAAATTAGAAATACCAAAAAGAACTAAATAAAAAGACTCAATTCATTCAAAATTTTGCCACGGGGACTCTAACTTTTCAAAATTGGCCTCAACAAAATATTTAAATGAAAATAAAATTCCACAATTATACATCACTCATTGAACATAGACCGTAAATAAAACAACTATTTTAATAGTCGTACATCACAAATCATCTCATACTCAAACTCAGACATAAGTAATGCAAACCATGTCCAGATTTCATATTCTAATTTATAAAGTTTAATGAAATCCAAATTCTTACTGAAATTTAAATATTGCACAAGTCTCGTAGGAATTTACTAAATTATAAATAACTAGTTGCTCTGCAAATACCTCGATCTAACTCTTCTGATCCAAATTACACTGAGTGCCACCCGAGGGGAAGAAAGGGAGTGAGCTAATACCCAGTAGAGAATCAATTACAAGTTCCTACATATATAAAAAATATACTTATGTTGAAGGTCCTGCATGGTCAGTAATTCCATTCAAAATAGTTCACAAAAATCAAGTAGAAATCATAGTCCAATAGTCAAACATTTCAAACCATTGTAACATCTATCAAAACTAGTACATATCCTTCAAGCCAACATATATCCATATATGCAATCATGATGTCCGAAGTGTCCTAATAGATCACTCGTAAGTCTGAGTCACCTAAAGAGGCGCCGTAAGTCCGATCACCCGATATGGAGCATCGTATATCCGATTACCCCATGTAGGGCATCGTATGTCCGATCACCCAATGTAGGGCATCGTATGTCCGATCACTCAATATAAGGCATCGTAAGTGTGTGAATGTATGCAAATATTTTATAAATAACAGAATAAGGATATGCACCATTTCCACAAAATCTCAAAATAACCATGCAGTAATCTTTAATTAAATCACTTCCATTCCTCAAAACTGAGTTCTCAAACCATTTTGGATTTTCTAAAAATTTTGGCATTACAACAGATATTTTCTATCAAAACCCAAAAATCCAATTTTCTGCAGAAATCAATCCAAAATAGTATATATGACACGCCAACCAGTGTGACGTATCTCCCAGGCAGTTTATATATCAAATCAGGTCAAAAATGTACATAAATACAATTTTTATAAATTATTTCACAAAATTCTATATTTATTGAAAATATGTAAAATTCATAAATTAAATTAATTTTAGAATAAAGTAATCGAATCCCTACCTCTATCGAGCGTCCAACAAGTGTTACAAGGCTATGGAGAAACTTTGGCGTCGTTTGGAAGAGCGGACGTCGTTTTCGAAACTTTGGTTCCTTGGTTTGAAAACTTGATTTTCAAACGGAGCTTCAATTCATGAAACGGACTTCACCACTGAATTTAGAGCATCCAAAAACCCTAGGTTAGACATATAATTTGTCAAATTTGGATGCGGGTCCCACGACATGCAAATCGAGGTAAATTTGAGCCGTCTGATTTCGTTTTTCGGGCCTGTTTCGGAATATAGTCAATATATATCTCATTTTTCACCATTTTCAACATAGATTCCAAAAATGATATCAGTTTTAAAATCTAACGGTCCGATCGAAAAGTCAATTTCCAAACTATTTTCACACAAAACTGTCCAACGAAATTAAAATCAAACGGAGCAAAATTGAGACATGAGGTACTTACCATCAAATTGCCCGTGAGGAGACAAGTCCACGGCGACCAGTTTTGTGGCGAACGGTGGCTGAAATCGGCTCCGGCGAGGAAAAGAAGTCGCGGCGTTTTCTGCATTTTTCCGGCGATCAGCGTCTCCGACGAGGCTGGTTCTGGCGGTGAAAGCTTCGTCTGTCAGCTAGGCGTCGACGCCGGTCGGTGGCACGGGGCAACGATGGCCGGAGGTGGCTCAACGGAGCTTCGACAGAAATCGGGTGTTGTGTTTTTCTCCGGGGACCAAATCGAAAAAGAATGGGAAAATGTGGGGATTTATGGGCAATTTTTGTAACTGTAGTGCCACGTGTCAACTTCTGGTTAATTGGGCACTGTTTTGCTTATTTGCACTTGGACATAGTTTTTTGAAAATTTTCTCAAAAATACCCTTGAATAATTACATTTTGACCCTAATTTTCAATCTTCTTACATTTTTGCCCAAATGAATCTAGACCCAAATTCGTCTAAATTCATTTTTTGGATCAAAAGACCAATTTGCCCTTATAATTTTTATAGGATTCCACAAACGTCCCCTTCAAATAGTTCAACAAAGGTTAAAAATTAAAAATAGAAAATTCCAAATACTTTTTTTGGATTGACATTTATGTTACTTTTGGTGGTGAGAATTCTTTACTAATATTTGGATAAGATAATAATTAAGTTGAGAAAAGAGACAATAATTGAAAATATTGCTGTACAACAGTTGTTTTAAGTAGAATTTAAGAAGTGTGATAAAAATTATTTTTCAAAACTGATTTTATTGTCATAATATAATTTTCATTATAAATCATTCTAGAGCGTACAATCTCTAAAATTTACCAAATATTTAGATAATATTTTGAATAATTTTGTACATTTAATTTTATTTAATGACTAAATTTTTTTCTTGCAGTTACTTCTTGTTTGTTAACAACACAGCTACAACTACAACTACAACTAAAATTAGAAAAGGAGCGTAACTATAACTACAAAAGGATCTACAGTAAAGTACAAAAATACTAAAATGAGTAATGTTATGGGACTTTTTAATCATATGAGTTGTAAGTTTTTCATTAGAAGATAAAATGACATTTCGGTTGGAATTCATGGGACCTAATATATTAATTTTATTTTCTAATAAAAAATTGATACTTTTTGTGTTTTTCATACCTTTAGTGTCCGATGGTATTAATATGCTAAAATACTAAACAGACCAAAGTATAGGGGGAAAAAAAAAGAATCTCGTTCCCGATTATGCAATTTCCAAGTTTTTGCCCTTAAAATGATGAGAAAATAAAGCAAATCAAAACGCTGAGTCCAGGAGGAGAGAGAGGAAGAAGAGTGAGTCCTAAACGAAATCAACTAATTCTGAGGGCAACAATATACAGAAAGTGAGGAAAAAAGAAAAGAGGGAAAAATAATATGAAGTGAACCCTCATAAAAATTCAGAGATTAAGAAGGTTGGGTATTCGTATTCGAGGTTTGATAGCCATTATATTTCTTTCCAACCGCCACTATTCCGTCCCCTTTTCCTTCCTAATTTCCCAACAGCGGGAAGAGGGAAGGAAAGCCAATTTCCGTCTCTTTTTCCTCCAAAAGCTCGTTTCTTAATTCTTTCGACTTAGAAGAAGAATAAGGCGCTCTTAACTAATAGTAATAGTAAAGAAGAGAGAGAGAGAGAGAGAGAGAGAGAGCGAGAAAGAAAGGAAGAGAAGAAAGAGAGAGGGGAAAGTGAGGGCGCGTCATGCGATTGAGGAGGTGGCGACGGCGGCGGGCGTGGCGGTTGGGGAGTGGAAGCGTCAAAACGACGACGTGCGATGCGGCATCGCCATCAACAGGAGGTCGTCGTTGATGGGCCTGCACCAATTGCAAATGAGTTGGCAGCCGAGTTTACTGAGTCAGAAGCGGAAGAACGGTCCTCCATTAGGGTTGAAGAACCTCGGCAATTCCTGTTACCTCAATAGCGTCCTCCAGTGCCTCACCTACACTCCTCCTCTCGCCAATTTCTGCCTTCGCAAACAGCATTCTTCTCTCTGTAAGAAGATTTCTTTCTTTCTTTTTTTTTTTTTTTCTTTTTTGGGGTGTGCCCTAGGTTTTGGTTTCCGCCATTGTTGAAGCTCGACTGATTGGTTGGTTGGTTCAATTCTCGCACAGGCGACTCTTCGGACGCTGACCGGAAGCGCGACTGCCCTTTCTGCATCCTCGAGAAGCGGATAGTTAGGTCTTTGAGCATCGATCTCCCCCTCGATGCGCCCATGAAGATTCAGAACTGTCTTAGGATTTTCTCCGAGAACTTCCGCGGCGGCCGCCAGGAAGACGCCCACGAGTTCCTCCGCTATGTCATTGATGCCTGCCACAACACCTGCCTCCGCCTCAAGAAGCTGCGGCGGAACGGCAGCGGCGGAGGCGGTACGGTGGTGAAGGAGATCTTTGGGGGTGCCTTGCAGAGCCAGGTGAAGTGTCTTTCCTGTGGCAACGAGTCCAATAAGGTTGATGAGATAATGGATATTAGTCTTGATGTTTTGCATAGCAATTCGCTTAAAGACGCCTTGCAAAGGTTCTTTCAGCCAGAAGTTTTGGATGGTAACAATAAATACAAATGTGAGAGGTATGGTCTGGAATGTTTTTTTCAATAAGTAGAAGTATATATTCAGTTATACCATTTTATTCAGTCCTTATTTTTCTGATCGAGGAAGTTATGCTTGTATAGTTGCAAGAAGTTGGTACCAGCAAGGAAGCAAATGTCAATTCTTCAAGCACCAAATATCCTCGTGATCCAGCTCAAGGTGGATTTATGGTTTCCTTCTAACTCTTATGTTACTCCTATTGCGTTGTTGATTTCGAATTGTTATGTGTTCTCATGTTATTTTTGTTCTTGAACTTTTTGGATTTGGTTTTTAGAGATTCGAGGGCTTTTTTGGTGGGAAGATTGATAAGTCCATTGCGTTTGAAGATGTTTTGGTGCTTTCAAGCTTCATGTGTAAAGCAAGCCAGGTATGTTTAAGTTTAGTGATAGATTCAGTGAACTTAGGTAATATGGGGTTGTTTATCTTAGTCTTAGACTTATGGTCATAGGATTCATAGTATTAGTATCACATAGGACTAAGACAGTAAACTCATGCAAGTCATAGAAGATTTTAATTTTCTAATTAGTATGTGCATGTGGTAAAGTTCTCAGGAATTTGATGTGTGAAATTCCTACTTTAATAAAAGAATGTGATATATGACTTGAAATTTTTAGCAGACCAAATTCATGTTAACTTTGTTGCTACAATGATATATGTAATTTCCTTATTTTCCTCTATATATTTCACCGAGGAAAAACGCTCAGCTAGGACAGGCACTAAGGCAGCAGCTGCTCTACCTTTGTTTGCATTAACTGTTGAGTCGGGAATGAAATTAGGGTTAGGCGTGCTTCTCCCTTTAGCGTAATTGGATGTGAACAACCACTAGACATATCAAAGGAAATTATTCCGGTCTATGTGCTAACCAAATTTGCTGGTTGGGCACAGAATGCCTTTCGGGTGGGGAGATATTAGTATTTTGCAGCGTATAAAAGCCTTGTGGCTTCATCTTAGAAGTTAAGACAATATATGCCAATTGCCAATCTTTTCATTCGATGTGGTCAGTTCATTGTAACTTAGCAAAGTAAGAACCCTAGGCTCCTTACTTGATGCCACAACGTAGAAAGAGCTCCTAAAATTTGTGAGTTGTGACACATATGACCAGTGACATTAATCACAGTTTGCCCATGATTCAACAATTGATCTAATAATTGATCCCGTATGGGCTGGTGACATGGTGAATATGACCTTTTGGCAAAATTGGCCATCTTCTTATTGGCAAATAGGTATGTTGGATATAATTTGTTGACCCATCTTAGATATGTCAATATCGAAACCTAGCATCATGATTGTATCGGAGTGCATCCATCTACCTTAAACTCCCTAGTGATGTGCCCTATGATTTACCTACCCAATTTTTTTTTTCTATTTTATCTTTCTTGTGTTGGAACTTTCGTGTTTAATAAACCTTATCATCATGTATTTTCAAGTTTTTAGTGCAATACTTTTATTAAGGAAAAGAAAGAACTGGTAGTATTGCAAGGGTGTTTATCCATGACATCTAATTTGGCGTGTTCCTTGGTGTTCCACTACCCAAAAATAAGCCTTCACCCTCTTGTAGCAGGAAACATAAGGTAATGGAAAATTCGAAAGGACACATAGCAAAGAGCATATAGTACATCCTCTAAACGTCCACTCAAATAACATGTTACAAGGTTTTGCCATTTGACGGGATTTTCTGCACTACATGCACATGGATGAAAAATTAAGAAATTCTATGACAATTGGATGTAGGCAGAGCATATGTCTTCTTAAAATTTCTGAGCTGATTATGATATTGAAATTTTAAACGCATATATTTAGTTCTTTAATTGTATTGTTTTAAGTTTTTAGGTCCTTGTCCCTTTGCTTTCTTTCATGCCATGTGTTTGCTTATAGGAACATTTTTCTTTTCCATCCAGACTCTGTATTTACACTACAGTTCCGTGAGATTGGTGTTTTGTTTGTAATTCTTGTATGTTTGTCTTATCTTGTTTGAATTAAGTCATTTTTATTTTATTTTGTTATTTGCAGGATCTGCGACCAGAGTATAAGCTATTTGGTACTATTGTTCATTCAGGCTTCTCACCTGAGTCTGGACATTATTATGCTTATATCAAGGTACGCAATACTCTGTTGCATTCATAAGCATGAGGATAACATTTAAGTTAACTACAAACTGATCATTGTTCTCTATTTTTCTGTAGGATGCAATGGGTCAGTGGTATTGTTGCAATGATTCATTTGTCTCACTTTCGACTGTTCAAGAGGTGTTGTCAGAAAAGGTTTATGTTCTTTTCTTTTCTCGCACCAATCAAAGACCAGAAACAGCTAACACTCCTCTTGCTGGCACCATTTCCAATGGGGTAAAATCCCGAGACTGCAATGGTCATGAGGCTTCTAAAAGCCTGAAGCCTGCTCTTCCGCTTAAGGGTGTGCATACAAAGCCATATGAGCTGTCTTCTCGAAAGGATATGTTAGTTGGTTCTAAGGCCGATAAAGTGGCATCCAATCCACATATTAAGTTCAATATAAATGGAAATTCTAATTCCAGAGGACCTTCAATCAGTAATGGGAATGTTTTTAAGAACAGGTCCATGGAAGCTAATGGGAATGCAAAAGAGACTAATTGTTTGGAAAAAATAGAGAAAGCTAAGTCAGCTTCAGTAAACAAAAATGGTTTGAACAACAATGTGATAGTTAATGGTATTGACTCTCAGAAGGGCCAGGGAACTTTTAAAACAGAGGGATGTGGTAAACCTCAGACAGTAAATCTAGAGACCAGTGAAGGTAGTGGTACCAAGGATGAGTTAAAATCTACAAGAGGGACCAATCACCAGGATTTGGTTAATGGTGAAGTAAACTTCCATGTTATGGTGTCTGGGTCCAAAAGAAAACCATTGGAGGATCCTTGCATTTTGTTAGCAGAGGATGCTCAATCTCAGGAAAAAGTTGAAGATCTGAAGGAAGTGTAAGTATACCCCTCTCTCACTCAATTTGAAATGTTTCGACTCTTTGGCACTTGGGAGGTGTAGTTTCCTTGACTCCTTTTATTTGGCACAAGTATTTCCAAATTACACTAAATAAACTGAAAAGGGGTTTTCATTTCAAACTATACTCCTTGCTTAAGTTGCTGAAAAGATCTAGCAACATTTCATTGATTCATTCTTCTGTTGATTTTGTTTTACTTTTATCTTTTTACCTTCTTAATTTTGTATCCTGAATTCTTATGTTTCAACTATAGTTTGAATTGAGGCATAAAGTAAATGAACTGTGAATTAACTCCGACTCCCTTTATGATGAATCCCCTAATGATCATAAATTATAGTTTCTTATTAAAATGTAAATAAATAGCTTTTATTTATTTTATTATGCTTATATATTCGTGGATTGCAATTTTTTATCCTGTATGTCTTGTGAACTTGTTTACAATCTAGAAGCCAGTGATACATTAACGTTTAAACATTTTACTTAGTTTGGCTGCACTGAATAGTCTTCCCAATTGGCCTCTTTGTTTTTTTGGTTTCTTTTTCTTTCTCTCTTTTCCTTTTTTATTTTTATTTTTTATTTTTTTTTATAAATTAGAATTTTTGGTGTGAAGTTTAAACATTTTATTTGTGTTTGTTGGCATATTTGACACTTTTTTCCGTTGGTATGTTTCAAATCCATTAGCCTCGTAAGAGAAGCTTCTTCAGTTTTGCAAACATGTGGCTGGACGGAGAAGGTTTACAATTTCATGAGTTCGAGGAAGAGGTTACATACAGGAGAAGCAGGAACCACTTCATTAACTGAAAATGAATTAAGGTAAGGTATTCTTTAGCCTTCACGTGGTTTCTGTTTTCCATACAAATGAAATTTGTTAAAATTTTACTAATTATGTAGTTTCTTTTAGCATTTATTTGAATCCTGAAAGTTTTCTGTGTTTTTTATAGGGAATAGTATAGTAGATATCTGGTGATTTGATAATGCTGCAGAACGAAATTTGTTAAAAAAAAATTGGTCTGGGACCCAGGGGTGTGTGTGAATGTGAGGGTTGGGTCATGGGTTCAAGTCCCAGGGAGACAAAATAGGTGTCTTATAAAAAAAATGTAGTTTCTTTTAGCATTTATTTGAATCGAGAAAATTCTGTGGTTTTTATAATAAATAGTACAGTAGATACCTTGTGATTTGATAATGCCACAGAATGAAGTAGCAATGAACTATGGTAAAGTAAATGTTTGCCCACCTTGTAGTTTCTTGTATTATGGCCAGCTTGTTTTGGTCTTGTTTTTCTTTTTATTCTAAACGATAAAGTCTTTTATGCAGAAAAACTGCAAACCA
>JXTB01000073.1:1022072-1069369 GCA_002914805.1 Parasponia andersonii
TTGTTAGTTCTCATGAGGAGTTGAACGCAGACCTTATGGGAGCTGACCTTGTGACCACTTGACTAACCCTCATGGCTTCCACACCCTACAGGGCAGAAGTTTCAAATTTTCAAGTTCCTAATGACATCCTTTTATTGGTTTGTAAAGAGTATGAAAAATTCTGTAATCTGGCTAGTCTGTTCATCTGTTGGAGCCGAAGGATTATTGTAGTCTCACAAGGTTGTTGCACTGCAGAGTGTAGTCAAAAATTCAGTTTTGAAATTAGCATGCCAAAGAGTGAACTTCTAATTATTAGCTGTATATTGCAACATTGGGCTTCCAAGATTGATTGTTTCATGGGTGAATAGCGGATGAGATATCTTTGTTCTGTCTGTCTTTGATGGCAAAAGCTAGCAAATGTCTTAATTTAAGAATTCTGGTCTATTTTCTCTTTATTTACAGTAACATCTCTGGTTTGTGGGAAGTAAGATAGGCTAACGAAATTTTTATAAGGTGTAGTGGTAGGGTTTTGAGGATCATTTTATCTTTTTCGGAGGTTGTTAACAGAAGCTAAATTTGAAGGGCACTAGCTGTGATAGAATACAGTAGTATTGGCATTATTCTGGATTATTTGGCTAGAAACATTAGGTTGATTTTTAGGGAAGGAAAAAAGATTTGTGTTTTTTGGGGGATAGGCTGAAGTATTAGGTCTCTGTGGGTTGCACGTGTAGGAATTCAAAGAAATATCTATGATTTAAGGGATTGAGGAGTTTTTTGGGGACTATGATTTGTTGGATACTTTTAGGTTGATAGAGGACGTCTTGTCCTCTAGTCTTTTACTTATCACGTAGTTTCTATGATTAATTAAAGTCTCTCCTTCTGTGTAATGAAAGAGTACTAGTTGCGGTGACATCAAAAGTAAAATATTACCTGGTTTAAATGGCTCTGAGGATCTCTTTTGGAGATGAATTTGTTATGGTGCAGCATACTAAGTGTACGGATGTTCAGTCAATTAAACAGAAAGGATTTTAGTATGATTAAGAGGATTTTTTTGAAGTTCAACGAAACTTTGATCTCAGGGTTATTCTTCTTTCTTGACACATACTAAGTGATAGTGATGAAGGGAGATCTAATCTGATTTTAGAAAGATACTTGGATGAGAGATCTTTTTCTCATCTATCAGTCCTAGACATGTGTGTTTATCAAAATAAGCCTGTCTTTCTTTGTTGTCTTCTTTTGATTCAATAAGATTTATAGACGGCTTCAACTTAATATAGAATTGTATAATAGGGAGAATTCCTATCTAATTTATTTGTTCTCTGTTTTCACAGAAGGGGTTGTGTGCTTAGTCCTTTGTATCTGATAACAGTTTCTGGCCTCAGATTGATTTTGGAAAAATTCTTGTCCGGCTACTTTGGTAGAACCGGATAGGATTTTAATTGAATTTACTCAACACGAAGTTTTGATTGCTTCTTTTCAAGCCCAAAAAGGAGAATAAAACCTTGATGAATTCTTCAGGCTCCTCTTCCCTTGGGTCTGGAGACTCTGGATTTGGTTGGAAGTCTGAGATTTTGGATTATCTTCGACTTTGATTTAACTTATGGAGGTTAGTTTGACTTGGGAAATGTTAGGGTTGAGCTAGGAATCTTTAGTATGGGAAGAAAGTTGGGGTGCCGATGTTCCTTATAAATTGGTCTTTTTTGCTTGGGGGTTGCTTCCCCGCAGTTTTTTGCATTAATGGATACAGCTTTGAATTTTGTGTTTCGGCATTATTTTGGGGCTGGGAATGGTAAGATATAATCTTGTCTTGTTTAGATTCCTTCTGTGGAAACTAGGTGATGTGCTAAGGAGTTATTAATTTGGAAAGGGATATACTTAAAATTGTTGTAGAAGTAACTCTTTTCTACTTAAAATTGTTGTAGAAGTAACTCTTTTCTTAGTATTTGTAATTATGGTAATAGGTGAAGGGACAAGTTTCTGATAGGTGGGTTCTTACTTTTAAAGGAGGTTGAAGGTCAAACCTTTCTATCCTATAATACAAATTAACGTACCATTTTAACTGTTTTTTGTAAAACTTAGTTTGTATATGTTGTTTGATGAACTCTAGAGGCTGGCATCTTAACGCAAAACTGACCCACGTATGCTTTTTATAAACGGCACTTTTTTCCCCCCCCCCTTGATTAATCCATAATTATTGAGAACAAGGTAAGAGTACAGGGGCCTGTTTGGCATAGCTTCCAAAGACCTTTTAGAGCCCAAACATTATTTTTAAGAGTGTTTGAATGAATTCTCATGTGACATTTTTCTATTTAAAAAAACTTTTTAATGAAGTATGGGCCCACTAGCTTTTCTAAGAAGATCTTCTAATACTTTTTACTTCTTAAAGTAAAAGTCATCCCAAACAAGGGCTTTATATAAACTTTACATTGAGAAAAGAAGCAATACAAAGAAGAAGAAGTTGAATCAGTGATTCTGTGGTAACTTTATGCTTCAAAATCTGGTTGAATTGCACCATATTTTTCTTCAAGTTGTCCTGAATCCCTATCGGTTTATTAATACCTTTCTGTGATAATGGAAGTTGGAAGCTCATGTCCATTAGCGGTTAAAATTTAACTCAATATGTACTTAAATTTTGAAGTTTGGTACTTCGGTATCTTAGTTAAATTCTTTGATTTCAAGTTTTAATTTTTACTTATTTCTTGGATTTTAAATGTGAATTGGTTGGTTAGGCTGGATTTTGGTTTACCTTCCGCTTTATCTGTACTTAGTCTGTACTATTGATCAACTAAACCTAATCCTTTTTTGCACTATTATTACTCAGGAAGTTGTTGATCGGGGATGCTAAATCTACTTTCATTTCTCAAATACCGGAGTCTTTGAAAGAAGATCTCATCAAACGCCTCCGATCCTTTAGCCAAGGAAAATGACATGCAGGTTTTCCATCAACTCTAAATATATACCATCACTGGAAACCATGGTTGTATTTTGTAGTGTGTGTTTAAATCGGATGTCCCAATAACGTTTTTTACCTTTTCAATATAGATATATGCAATCTGCTGACATCAAATGCTGGAGCCTGGAGAGGCTTGGTGTATAATCTGTATTACTAAATGGTGTTGAGTTAGTGATATCCTCAAGTTATTAGTTTGGGATATGCTATATGTGAACTCGTTTATCATAGGCAAAGCGTTTCCATTGGCCTGTCACTGATACTCGTAGCTTGGCTTTGTCGGATCGGGATGGAAGGCTGAAGGCTGATTTCATATATTTTTTTGGTCTCCGTGAGGCTGTGCAGTTTGTAGTGGCAGAGAATTGAGTCGGGAATTTAATTCATTAGGTACGATATCCTTTTGGGCAGTTTATCTTAGCCTACAATCTTGAATTTTGTGGATATATTACAATTTTTCTCTTTAAAATTGGTGGGGTAGTTACTAATGAAAATATGCTAAAAGTGAGCTTACTTTATTAGATGATTGCTGTTTACCTATTTGTTTGATTATATTTTACTTAAATTGGTTTTAATGGTCCTGAACTATTTAGGTCCCTGATAAAAACGGACTTTGATGGTCCGAATTGATAATACCCGTTAAAAATCTAATGGGGCTGCACTTGATTGATTGTGAGACCAGGTTTTGAGTTGTGACTACTTGAATGAACATGCCAAAAAAGAAAAAAGGAAAACAAAGATTTGAATTCTGTTACCAATCTAAAATTCCATTAAAACAAGACCTTTAATACATTTCTTGTTGACGCTGGAGTTTGCAAGTAACTTAGTTTTGAAACATAAATATCAAATTTGAAAGCTTGGATGGCAATTTCGCGGAATAAATGTTTTATGCTTTGTTTTAACTCAAAAGGTGAAAAAGTACAGTGTGGTTTTACACAATTTTTCAATTTAGCAAAGTAACCGATATGTCAGTGGATCTTTTGAAGGTAAAGCATGATGTAACATCATAAAAATTGCAGCACATAAATTAAGGATGGTATTTAATTAGATATGTCATGTGTTTTCGGACATTTAGCTATAAAAGGAGACTATAGATATCTATTAAAAATTTAAAAAGAAATACACCCACCATGAATTCTCTATTCTAAAAAAAGAAGAAAGCGTGAGATATTGATATATTAAATATAAAAAGAAAAAAGAAAAATCCCTCACAAGTATAATTACTACTCTTTTCAGGTGTTCTAACACAACTAGTAATTATTCTTTTTTACTGCAATAATGACTATTTCTGGTATATAAAATTATGAATCTGACCGCATGAACATTTTAAAATGTGTGAAATTGAGTGGCTGTATTGACTTCTCAACATAAAAATTTAAGAAGAGATAAATTTGATTGAAAAAAACCCCTGAATAAAGAGGCCAATATCCGAAAGCCAAGACCTCATGCTCCTTTGGTCTATAAAGTTTGTCCCAAGATGCCCAATGAAGATGTTTTCATCCTTTCTATTAACCACCAGAGATTAGTGTAAAATCGATGCGGCTAACGACATGAACGCGATGAGAGTTCTAAACAACTCATAGCATAAGTGGGAATATATTGACAACTGCTGTATCTCTTCGCCACCTGAAGAGAAAAGTTTCTCAGTGATGGAACCAAAAGCTTTCTACGGTTTTTTGACACCATAGAGAGCAGACCTTAAATATTTTTCATGGCAAGCCACCTCTTCAATATTAAAACTTGTTTTCAACTCCTTGTGCTTCTCTATGGTGACATTAGGGTTGAAAAACATGGCAAGCTTTTCATAATAGATGTTTGAAAATAAGATAGATGAAAGACAGGCCAAAGGCTTATAACCGGATCTACAAAGGGAGAGTTGGTTATTGCTGTTATGATTGTTTAATCAATGATCTAATTCGGAAACATTTTCAAAGTGACTGCACCAAAAGAGCACACAAAAGCAGTTGTATAAGAGAACATTCTTTAAATGTCGGCAATCTTGAATCAATTCTTTTCCAAAAGTCAAACTATCGTCTGCAAAAAATAAGTGAGAAATAGAGGGTGCACATCTTACAACCAATAATAAAAAGTGGTACTCGATATAGTTTTTTCGACAACTTGGTCTTTAATATTTTTCCTAGCTAAAAAAAAAAGTAATTTTATTCATCTCACTTTGGAAAATAAAATGAGCCACATATTAAACTTTTATTGGCAAAATTTATTTATTATTACTTGCCAACTTATTTAATAAAACTTGTAACCATTAAAATTTTGTATAAGTTACAGATATTCAATTCTCGCAATAATATTTTTAAACGTAAGGAAATCGCACATAAATAATGAGTTTATTTTATATTTGTGTTGAATTATGTAGAACGTCTTGGTGTTCTCGTAGAATTAAGAAAGTCTAAACTTTACCAATCAAACTACTAAAATCCTTTGCTTCTGTCATTTTTTCTTTTTCTTTTTTTTTTCCCTTTCCACTGAATGCTTTGCTTTTGTCAATCAAACAGAAAAAAAATGACAGTTTGTACAATAGTATGTTATAAATTAGTTTGGAATTCAAATCAGTAGAATGCAAGTGTCACATTTGTAAGTCTAAAGTTAGCTAACCCAAATGGTGAATTGAGTTTTAAAAATTTATTATAAATTTTTCTTGACAAATAGGTAAATTATGCAAATAAAGACAATAGTAAGTAAAAATAGTTAAATTGTATGCACAAGTTTAAGATAAATAAATTAAAGAGATAGAAATAGAGAAATGCAAATACTATTTTTACAAGGTTTAACAAATACGACGGTTTATCTACGTTTTCGGCTTTTGGCAACCTGCTTCGAGCTATCCACTATCAGATGAAGAGAATAAACTTGACCGTCCATTTTACATAACGAGTGCTTTCTCCTTAGGCACACTAACGCTTTTATTATAGTCCTGAATCTGGCTCCATCACGTCTAATACAAATTAGTTAAACTCCGATATCAATCTCACCTAAACTGGATTATTTATGAATTTGGTGTCAACTCCATCTTATAAATACAATATGGTTTTTGTTTCGTTGAAAATACTCAAGTAGAATCTCTCATAAGAATATAGATGATACAGGGTAAGTCTTGAGAGAACAAATGATAACACAAGATATAATCTAATTTGGCTTAATTAATTTTTGTGAAAAAGTGAATTTGAAAGTTTAATTCACAAAAGATTATTAGAACAATTTGAAAGTTTGTTTAAAGCAATGTAGGAATGTTCAAAAGTTGTTTCAAGAGTTAAAAAGGTTTTTATATATAGACTAGAATGAAAATTAGCCGTTTTAGACTATTTGATAGATAATTTATCATTTTCGGCAGACCGAAAGTCCACTTTCGGTAGACTAAAAATATTAATCGTTAAAAGTGCAGTTGTAATGGTCGAATTTTAAAAAGCCGTTAAAAATGGAAAACAAAGGAATCAGTAAATCGATTCTTACTGCTTATTTGTTGATTCTATCCGAGAACAAATTTTCAATTTTATTTCAAAGCCTTTCAATTATTTCCAAAAAGTGACTTTATAAATTGATTTAATATGTAATGTAAGAACTATAAAAGTTCATAAATCAATTTAAAAGCTCATGTAAAATAAATTTTAAGTTTTAATTAGAATTAAATAGATTTGATAGTTTAGCTTTGAAAATTTCTAATTTTATGAAAAATTTGAGGTATTAAGATCATATAATGTGTAGACAAATATTTAAGTATAAGAAATAGTTATATATATCCTTTACTAATCTGAATCTTGTTATCTTAAACTCTGTCTGCAAGTTCTTTTCTATATTTCATCTTAAATGTCTTATGATTCTTTCAATTTATCTTACTACAGACTTAAGTATATTATTAATTTTTAATCATATATGTGTTAACTTCAAAACAATCTATTTTACGTATAAGAGAGTATTATATACGTATCTTTGCTTAAAAAGAAAACAATTATAGTGATACAAACGTTAAAACTGAAATCTCAGTAGGAATGGCAATGGAGCGGATTAGAGACAGTTTTTTAATTACCATTCTCATTTCTAAAAGTCAATCACAATACCATACCCACCCCATTAATAGAGATACTGCTGGTACTAACCAACGAATAATAGGAAAAACTGTGGTTACTTACTACCCATTGATAATAATAAAATATTAAAAAAATTAAGATAAAAATATTAATTTTTTTTCATAATCAACAAAATATTAAACACAATAATATACTAATAATTTTTAAACTCTAAAATTTAAATATATAAGTACATATAACTCTCCAAATTCATTATTTTACCAAAAATATAATAATATAAAATTAAATAAATATTTATACGTATAATAATTTTTTTTACATAAATATATATATTAGAGCAGACACATAACTATGTTAATACCCATATATTCTCTACCTCAATCATTTTCTTTTTATGGAAATCCATAGACCTTAGCAAAAAAAAAAAAAAAAAAAATGAGGACTTTCAATAATTTAAAGTTAAATTGAGGGCATTGTAAGTGTGGGTCTGGCATTGGTTAGAGCTTAGAAACACGGGCTACGCCTACGCAATATATAAAGACGAGAGGGGTTTGAGGTCCAAACGACGACGACTGACCTTATTCTCATTCCCTCGCTGAATTCGAAATCCCTACCTTTCTCGCATTCCCTCGACCAATATGGTTGCTACTCACTCTTAAATCCCTCTTTTCTTTTTCTTCTTCTTTTATCGGCTTTTTAGTTTATTTTGTCTTTGGATTTTGTCTCAAAAGATCGAGTTGTTTTGGGTGATTTTTTTTTTAATAATTTTAAATTTAAAATTGCAGTTGTTCTTCTCCTACTTTAAGGAGTTGGTGGGGAGAGAAGTGACAGTGGAGCTCAAGAACGATCTCGCCATTAAAGGAACTCTTCACTCTGTCGATCAGTACCTCAACATCAAGCTTGAGAACACTAGGGTTGTCGATCAAGACAAGTACCCTCACATGGTATATTATTATTATTATTATTATTATTATTATTATTTAGGGTTTAGGGTTTTCGAAACAAGAACCCTAAACTTTTGATATTGAAGTTCCAAATTTCCTTGATCTTGGCGGCTTTTATGGTTGTGTATCGTACTATATACGAATTTTTAATTGCTAACAATTTCACGTATTGATTTTGATTCTAACATTACGATAAAAGTTTGGGGATAGGTTTTGTATGCTAGCAGCTAGGTCAATCTTACGATGTCTTCGCTTGCTGTTCTAATTCCTCTTATTTGTGTTGCGTGACTGAATGTAGTGTATCCCCTGGTAAAATTGGATGCAATGCCCCCATATAAGAGATTAAGCTAGACATAGGATGAATGGTGGCTTCAACTTGGAGTGCAGGGTTCATTCTCTTTATTTAGAACTAGGCCAACTACGGAAACAGGCTTCCAAACCCTCTGGAATAGGAGGAACATATTATCTCGGGCTCGAGAATAAGACGGATTGAGTTGGGTTAGTCCATTCCATAGAGATACTTACAGAAAGGAACGATGAAATACTTTCTATTTTTCCAAAAAGGTGTTCTTTTATTTGTCATCTTTTTATTGTATTATGTTGGTCATGCGAAAAAATGGATGAAATTTTAAGTCTTAATATTTTCTTGAAGTTGAGTTCTGGGAGTCAGCTTTTGAGTCATTAGAAGACTTGAAATTATTTTTAATGCTCAAGAATTCTAGGCAGATTTCTTCTGGATAGTGAAAATTTTTGTTGCAACATAACCTTTGTAACGTTTGTTTTGAATTGAACTCTCTTAGATATGGTGTTATTTTAGACTTTCCAATTGAACAGGCTGTTTTGTTTTTTTACTCATGGTTCAGCTTTCGGTGAGGAATTGTTTCATCAGAGGCTCAGTTGTGAGATATGTTCAGCTACCTCCTGAAGGAGTCGATGTTGAACTGCTGCATGATGCCACCAGAAGGGAAGCTCGAGGTGGCTAACCCCCCAAGGCTAATTTGATTTAGACTCTGTTGGTCAACCTTTGTTAGGTTTAAACAGGCTTTTGGAAAATTGAACTCTGCAAAGCTAGAATTTCTTTGTATACATACACTTATTTTCATCTCGGTTCTTTCTTATGACTAACTATGAGTACACACTATCTTCTTTATGGCCAGCGTGTTTTTTCCTCAAGAATGCTGCCATATTTCATCACTGGTGATGTATCATTATATATGTGGTAGTGTAACAAAACTGACACATCACAAAAGTGGAGTCAAGTCTCATATGTTGTTATGTGGCAGTTTTGATGCACTGTCATGCACTGTCACATGTACGGTAATTGCATTACCACTGTGATAAATGTTGTCTTTTCTATTTCTTATGTGAACCTCACTTTGTCTTGTTTTTCTTAGTAAAATACCAGTTTAGAAGCTTTACTCAAGACTAATGTTTCTAGGGTACCCGAAACCACACTTTCCAAGAAACTTTTATCCGGGCAACCCCCATATCCACTCACACTTGTGGTCTCACATTTAGACTCCATATGTCATGTGGTACTGAGCAGCTGCAGGGAGCCCAGAAAAGAGTTGTTTTGGTATCAAAGTAATGTTTTTTCGTATTTAATGCAGAGGTATAAACTAATAAGGCCAAAATGGTACTAGCAATAAAGCTTGATTAGTGGACAATTTGAAAATTCTTGACACAACCAACTCACCCTCTTTTTCTTCTTTTACCCCAAAATATTTTATCCACGAAACTTGACTTGGATTTTTGTAAGATTTAGAAATCATTGCTTGATCTACTTAACTAAAAGTTCAAAAATAAACCAAAATCAGGTATCCATAAGCAAAGTGTACACTAGTAATCACTCTGTGCATGACAAGAATGCTGTATACTATCATACTTGACTCAAAGCAAGTAAATGAACTCAGGGTCACTGAAGTGACACCCGGTAATCAAGTTCGACTTGTCTTGGGTTTGAGTGCCTACGACAGTGGCAAACAAAGGTGAAGAAAGAAAAAGGAAATGTAAACAAAACAAGGGTACAAAATTTAGTTCTTGTTTCTTTCTTTGATGATAGAGGGCCGTTGCTGAGATTTCTTGTAGGGTGTTCAAAGGAATATTAATCATTTACGAAATCCTGTTACAAATCTATGAATTCCAGCAAAATCCGGCATTATCTTTACACTAAGGAAACTGTCTCCAGCATCTGTTTCCAAGTAGTCAACAAGACGTTTGCATTGCTCCTCACCATTTGTCTGCAATTAGAAAGGAATGAAAAAGAGAAGATTAAAAACACGCAATAACACTAGAAGAAAAACAACTGTGCATTTAACATCATTGTGTCAATAACAAACCTTGCGACAACCTATTCCAGACATCCAACAACTCCTACCTCACTCTAACCCGACTTTTCTCTGTTATCCAATGCTCTTAATGATGAAAGTATTTGATTTAGCTGAGTTGACTGTGCACATCAACGCCAAATCTGAGGAAGATTTATGCTTAGGCGCGACACAGTTTATTTGCTAGGATTGTGCTAGAGAAGTCTGATTTGGTGGAAAGATGCAAGGTCAAAAACAGGTTTTGAAAGTTTCCCTTAACAGTTTGTCCTGTATTTCTTTATTCTTTGTAATAAAATTGAACCGTAGAAGGATTGACACAGCGATTTATGCTTTTGGGGTTTGCCTCTGTGGGAGTGCCTCTTGTAAACTGTTAAATTGCATCTTCTCTCTTCAACAATTTCATCAATGACTTTTTTTGAAGACATGTTTTATGTTACTACTATGATGGGAAGTTCGTCATAGTGTGAATAGTGAATATCATACATAGTTATTTTTGTATAACTGTATCTCTTGACTGATATATAGGCCTACTTGCTATACAGTGCTATTAACTTTTCCCATAGAGTCATTTGACAAGTCTACTCTCTATTTCGTAATAATTCATGTACATGTCACCATAAACTACGCTTAAACGTGTATACATGTACTTCCTCAGCAAGTACTTTCCTGAATTCATTTATGCTTAGTTTTCTCCTGTTTTCAGGGAAGAAAGTACAGATTGAGAGAGCTCAATGTAATGCCAGGCTACAGAATTATATCATATAACAAAACACTGTTCAATAAATTAACTTGCAACCCGCAAAGAACTCCTATCTGTACAATATTGATTGAGATAACAAACACAAATTGAAGATTTAGCTATTTCATCTTTGCTTAATTAATTCAACTTTTAAACATGCTACATTTCCTGGAATATTTCCCTTGCATGTTTTATATACAGCACATACCTAATTCTATAGTCTAAACCAAGTCTCGAAAAAAAAATGTGAACTTGCACCTAGCATTTTTAACTAAAAATTTGATATTGCAATGTTAATTAAGAACCAAGTTTTAAGCATCAAATATCATTACGAGACACTTTTCCACTAACAAGATTTACGTAATACAACTTGAGCTGATATAGGTGTGTTGGGCATTTGACTATAGCAGAAGAAAGATGTTCTTTCAGAAAACAGATGTCAAATACCTCGAAAGCAAAAAATCCACCAGGTTTCAACATAGAGGCGGCCCCTTTGCAAAGATGTAAAAGATCATCCATGCCATCAACACCACCATCCAATGCAATTACCGGTTCATGTCTACCGACTTCAGCTTGTAGCCCAGAAATATGGCTACTTGGAATGTACGGCGGATTACTTATTATACCAGTAAGTTTACCTTCCGAATCCTTTAAGGGTTCAAACCAAGATCCTTGTCTCAACTCAATTATATCCTGATTGGCACATTAAAGCAGGAGATTAGCATGTAATTATCAAAGATGAAAGAAGCATGCAATTTTCGTTAACCATAAAGAAGAGGAATCCTAATTTTGTAACTTACTTTTGTTCAGGGAATTTGTCCCAAGTTGGATTATTATTTGTTGTGAAAGCAAAAAGGATGACAAGGAGGTATGCTTGGAAATAGCAACTTCTATATAATTATTTCTTTCTTGACAAATACCTATGTTTTTATCTATATTTAACTGGAATGATGAAATTCCAGAGAGACACTAAATGGAAATTCATGCCTGAATAATATGTTAATTTGTTTTAACAACACTGAAAATGAACACCAAAATGGTTTGATGGGAAAAATGAAAACAGCACACATAAATTCCTGAGAAAGATATGTTATAACTAACCTGCAAATCATACCTCCGCACATTGAAAGCCGCCACAGCAAGTGCTAAAGGGCTCAAGTCTGTTGCAATGACTCTGCCCCAACTATTCAAAATCTTCCCAATTCCAATGGCAATGGCACCACTTCCAGTCCCCAAATCAACCCACAAGCCCTTTCTTAACCCTTCATTATCTGAAACCACATCAGCCACCATATCAACAATCTGTTCAGTCTCAGGCCTCGGAATTAGAACCCCTTCTTCAACACACAACACCAAGTCCCTCCAATATTCACACCCAACAATGTACTGAAAAGGCCTCCTCTCTTCAATTCTCTGCTTCCATAGCCTGTAAAGGTCTTCCAAGCTCACCCTTAACCCTACATTCCCCTGAAGTTTTTCACTAGGAATTTGGCAAGGCAGTAAACGATCTTTGGTCACATCTTCCATGAGCCACTTGAGCTCTCTGCACAAAAGGCTGGAGTCTGGACCATTATCTAAATCCACAAATGCGGTTCCCACGGAGGAAGCAAGACTTTTGGCCCATTCATGCCATTTTTTCAAGTCTGACAAGGTAGCTGTGTGTGTAGGTGGCCTCAGAAAGAGCGGGATTTGAGGTTTTAGAGAGGTGGGTGGTGCTGATTTTAGAGAATAGCAACAAACAGACTGGTGGAGGTTACGAACAAGAGAGGGCTTAATCCATATCGAGAAATTCGGGACAGCAAAAACGTGTGTGACACTTAGCTTCATGGCTGGAGGAATTGACAAGTAAAAGAAAAGTCCTTTATCTTAACTTTATACTCTACTTTCCATCCCTGAGAAAGATAAACTCAACCCAACTCCATTTTCAAATCCTTAAAGCTCGAGGTCAACTCTAAAAACATAGAAATTTGAAAATGAATTTACTGTGTTTTTCAAACCAGACAGAATTTGCATAACACCAAAGGAAAGTTCACCCACATATGATAAGAGGTGAAGAAACAAAATCCAGGTCTCCAGCAACTTCCATAGACTTTCCTACATTTTTTCACACTTGGTCCACAAAAATGTTATCATTTTTTCTTTTCATAATTTTTTTAGCGCCACTCTCCTCTAGTGAAGAAAATTTCTTTATTTTTAACTATAAGGAAAGGCACAGTATCTTAGTTGATATTATAGTTTGTATCAGTGAAAATAGTTTATTATCGGCAAAAGCTAACAACAATCTAGATGTGTAATAGCGACCAACAAGTGATAAAGTTGTTGTAACTAGGAATAATCAAATTATCAAATTAACGATTGGAGAAATCGAACTAACCCAAAACCCAAAATGTCCAAAACAAAAGGAACAATTGAGAGAGAGAGAGAGAGAGGGAGAGAGAGAGAAACTAACTGGTTCGAGTGGCCCAGGTAGAGGAGAAGATTAAGACAGTTCCGTTGGTTCCGGAAGCACACTCTTGTTTATTGGATTTATATATATATATATATATAAGTTGTATATATATATATAAGTTGTCAGTCCAATATCTATTTTTTTTATCTATTTTTCTGGATAAGTATTTTTTTTAGTCATTTATCTGATTTAATGGATATAATAAAATAGATAAAAGAAAGTGTATTATTAATATTTTTTTTTATTTTTTATAATAAAAAAATAAATATACTAAATTTTTATTGGATAAATTAATATTTATTTATAGATAAAAAAAAAAAAATTTACTGCTGGAATATATATATATATATATATATATATATATATATTTATATAGCTTTTAGTTTCTTTACGGGACTTCCTCAGTTGAGTTCTTTACTTTTTCTTTTTCTTTGTTCTTTCCCCTCTTTGTCGCTTCTTCGCCAAATTTTTTTTCTTTTCTTTTTTCTTTTTTTGCTTTCTTGTTATGAATATTTTAATTTATATATGAATGTTCATTTTCCATAACACTTAATTTTAAGTTTTCCAACCCTCGCTTAAATGAGTTAAGTATACAATTATTATTTTTTTCAAACGTTTAACTAAATTTATCAATATTATTAAATTCTACCATTTTTAAAAGATAATCAAGAATTTTTCAAAAATTCATCAAGAATCTGTTAAGATTATTATTGACATCAAGAATTTATTAAGAATCCGTCAAGAATTCATCAAAAATTTATTTTAAAAAACTGGTATGGTGGTAGATTTAATTAATGAGAAAAAAAAAGTGGTATTCACGTAATTTATTCTATTTAAATCCTATTTAGTAGTGTTTTATATTATAATCTGTATATAATTTTTTGGTATTCTAACACTTACAGTTTTAAGCATATAAATATGTCATTAAGCATGTATTGTGTAGATGAAGAAGAATGGAATAATAAGAAAATTCTCTCTATACTTCTTCTTTTGTGTCTTCTTCTTTTATTTTTATGCATTTTCTATTTTATAATTTACCTTTAGTTTATAATACGTTATCAGCACGAGTCTTTAATTACTGGTCTTAAATATTGTCAAGAGGTGCTTCCGTCGAGGTATACTCTCCTTCTCTTAGTTAATTTTAATCGTCTTTAAATTTCTGGATATTATTAGTCATTTATAGTGAGTAGTAGCTAGCAGATATGAGAATTATATCTCATATTTAGCTTTGCCTATTCCCTAAAGAGAATGTTGTTCTTTAAAGTTGTGGATTTACCATAATTAATATAAGTATTGACAATATGAGTTAAATATATAATTCTTTGAAATTAATGCTTATATAACCAAATAATGCCATATATAGTATCATAAAAGTGAAAAATGCTAACAAAGCAATGTATTGCACCTTAAAAGTGGAAAATGCAAATAAAAAAAAAGGTCTATTGAATGAATTTTTCAAGAATACAATAGTAAAAATATAATATATGACATGTTTAATGGGTTTGTTAGATATGTATATACATATATATATATATATATATATATAATATTAATACATACACCAAATGGTAAGTTTCCAATTCCAATATGTAAAAGTTACATATTTGAATACGTATGTGCGATCTTAGAAGTGACATAAATATTTCATAATAATGATTATGAATGTACCATATGGTTAAAATAAATAATGATATAATTATCATTTCTTTAACTATGAAAAATTATATAACCACCTGAAGTTGAACAATTAAGTTTTTCTAAGAAAAAGAAAAAGTTTTATCTTGTGTTTGAATCAAAGACTAATAAACTTAAAAGATCGACATGATCACCTAAAGTATGATTGTCTACACATGCACTTTTATTCTCTTTACAATTTTGTTTAGTGCATCACACACATATATATATATATATAAATATTTCCCATTGTACATTTTTTTAAGGTTTACTATAACTGTTAATATTTGTGATTTTTGCCATTTAGCTTCAAATTATGATATACATGACTATTTGCGTTTTGTATGTTTCGAAATAAAGTATTCTTTTATATCATATATATGTAAATTTTTATTTTCTATAATATACATATTTTTGTACATGACCAATTTTGTATCCTTGCAAAACCGTGTATGTTATTTTTATATTTGGAAAAATTCTTTATGGGTTCTAATACTTGATGTCATGTGTCATTGCATATATGTGTTTCTATTCTCTAAAAGGGGGGAAGGGGAGTTAACAACTTATACCTATATGCCCCTATACCTCAGAACTATAAAGAGTAATTTATGATATTATCATTTTTAATGAAGCTGAAAACAATATATGCCTTAGTGTTTCAGAATATACCTTATTCAAAATGACAATTTAATCAAAAGGTATTAGAAATTATATGTCTTATTATTTTCTATTATATGTATATTCTTCGATATTTCGTTGGGATTGAAATTTTTATAAGATATTTTGGCAGAATTAGATGGCAAATTTATCTACGTTTGAGTTCAATAATTTTTACCTAGATGAAAGAAATTATTTGATATGGGTTTTTATCTTGAAATGCATCTAGATGCTAAAGAGCAAGGCAAGATTATTAAGATATAAGATAAGGCATCAATTTAAACAATAGTGAAGGCCGTGATACTTTTTAGTGGGAGCTTAAAAGCTTAATATCTCATTATTATAGAAGCTTTGCATCCTTTGGAAAGATATTAATGACCGATGCAATTACCCGAAGTTTTTGATCTTACCATATGCTCAATGTATTTGGCTACAACTTACAGAACCTTAAGTCCATTTTAAAGTACAATTTAATCATGTTTAACTTGATCCTGTAATAATACTATAGAGAAAGAAATTTCAGATGTACTCTATACACATGTCTTGTCTTTTGGTAGCCAAAAAAAAAAAAAAAGAATAATGAGTTCCCGATAAAAAATCATTAGACTAGGTATAATGACACTTTAACAGTTTTTAAAGTGAATGTTGCATGATAGATGTGAATAACATAAGAATAATAAATGTGAACATACTCATTAAAAAATATTCAAAAGTACTCACCAAAAGAGGAGGAGGTATAATGAGCAAGTAAACTTAGAATGTGGTGTATGTCTATCATTCAGGATATACCTGTAGTACTCCTAAAATATCTAGTTGAGTTGTACCAGAAGTACAAGTCTAAATGTTAGGTCCATTTGAGAATATGACACATCCCTAAAAATAAGTAGCATATGCAAATGAAATAACTTTGCCAAATATCAGTAATTTTTATGTGGACTCTAAAAAGAAGTAATTGAACTTAAATATTATTGATGTTGTTTATTATTTTTAGTTTTTCAAATATATTTAGATAATTGTTTATTATTTATTGAATTATATTATACTCTATTATTCAAAATGTATTTGTGGTACTCTTAAAATATCTAGTTGAGTTACCAAAAGTACAAGTCTAAATGTTAGGTCTATTTGAGAATATAGCACATCCCTAAAGAGAAGTAGCATATGCAGAAGAAATAACTTTGCTAAATATCAGTAATTTTTATATGGACTCCAAAAAAGAGTAATTGAACTTAAATATTATTGCTGTTGTTTATTACTATTGTTAGTTTTTTAAATATGTTTAGATAATTCTTTATTATTTATTAAATTATATTATACTCTACTTATATTTTTATTTTATTTTCTATATTGCAATATATTGTCCTCTTATTATTATTCTTCCCTGAGTATTAATTGATACAATATAAAGACTAATATTTGTGGAGAAATAAATTAGAAGTATATTTAGTAGATAGTGCAATTACGCACATTATTCTATCAGATAGTTGATACCTTATGGATATATCTTATTATAAAGGATATATATTACAATTCCATGTATTGTTAAACAAATAGATGACCCTAAAATGAGCCTCTCCACAAGATTATATTGCACTTTCATATCATAAGTTGTAAGACATGTTGTGTTGAACGTGTAGTTCAATAATCAAATTCTGAAGGATTGGTATGATTTATTAGGTTATCCTACGTCTAGTATAATGAACCGAAGTATTGTGAATTATGACAAGCATCCATTCAAGAATCAGAAGTACCTTTCACATGAATTTGTGATGTATGTGCTCAAGGCAAATTAGTTAAAAGATCGTTGTTGATACTACTGTAATTTACAATATATCCAGGGAGAAATTTCCTAGAAGGAAGACTAGTTAAAGTTTTCTTGTACAAGTAAAAGTAAACTAAAACTTTTTAGAAAATAATATAATTATTATAGATTGTAATTCAACTACCAAAGATATTTACAAATACTATTAGAGTGACAAAAGATCTTAAATTTCTGCTGCTAATATCCCAACAATAGTTGTGATCCCTATTAACAACACATGACCAATGAGCTCGAAACACACCAGAAGCGTAGACGACAAATTGGTGCTAAAGATAAGAATCAGTAGAAAAGAAAAACAACGTCACTTAAAGAATCTCATGAAGAGAAACCTCCTGAGGAGAAAGATATTAGTCAAAAAACTATAGCCAATATTAAGAAATAGACTGAGATAATGGACAATTAAATCCTCCAAATATGGCTTATGCAATAGATGTGATTGATGAAAATTTCGAGATCTCGAAATATTTTGTAAATGTAGGAGAAAATTTGAATAGAAATTATAATCGTCGACGATGTATTTACCTTAATAATTACTCTTGCTATCTTAAGAACAATCTGAATCCAAAACTCGTGAGTATAGTTAAGTTTCAGCATAAACATGATTAGCCAAATCATAGAAAGAGGCAATTCAGGCCGAGCTAGTCTCACTTTCTAAAAGCAATGTATTCGGACTTGTTGTACTGACTCCCCATAATATAAAGTCGATTGTATATATATGGGTGTTTGTCCGAAAGCGTAACGAGAATAATGAGGTAATAAGATATAAAGTGAGATTATTTGCCAAGGGTTTTCTCGCAAAGACCAGACATTAAATAAAAGGGAACTTATTCTCTTTTTTTATAACTATGATCACATTCCACTACCTGATTAGTAAGACAGTTAATGAGAGGTTTGATATGCACTTAACGAGTGTTGTATTAAAATGAGACATTAATATTCATATGAAAATCTTAGGAGTAAAGATAATAAAGATAAACATGCATTAAATATGCAACATATATTTAATTGAATGGTAGAAAATTTGCATGGATTTTAGCAATTTTGGAAGAGATTAATTCTATAAATTCTTACGGAAATTATGATATGTGAATAATGCAATGTATCACTACGTTTTATAAACATCTTATCTTATTAGTTAGTATGCATTGATCAATAATGTTATTCTTGTCACGGGGAGCAAATCAGTATATAGCCTTCTTTTTTTTTCTTCTTTAGTCAAATTTTTGTCTCACAGGGTTTTTATTGACTAAACGTTTTAATGTACAGCCTATGTAATAGCTGAAGGATGTATGTTATATTCTTTTTTCCTGTTATCTCTTTTTCCTTTTGTCAAGGTTTTATCCTACTGAGTTTTCCTATCAAAGTTTTTAATGAAACAACTTTAGTAAATAATAAGAATATTACACTCTTTTTCCTCTACTAGATTTTTCGTCCCAGAGAATTTTACCTAACAAAGTTTTAATGAGGCATATTCTAATAAACATTCAAGAGAAAGTGTTATAAATATATTAATTTATATATGAATATTCATATTCCATAATTCTTAATCTTTAGGTTTTCCAACTTCCATTTAAATCTTATTTAGTAGTGTTTTATTTTGTAACCTATATATCATCTTTTAGTATTTTAATACTTATGGTTGTAAGTCTATAAATATATCATTGAGCATATATTGTGTAGATAAAAAAAAAAGAATAATAAGAAAAATCTCTTTATACTTTTCTTGTGTCTTCTTCTTTTACTTTTATGTATTTTTTAGTTTATAATTTACCCTTAATTTATAATATTTTAAATTTTTTGTTTTGTTTTTGTATTCCTCCGGCAGGTTACTTTACGATATTTCAAGAATAAGGTATACAATTATTATACCTTATCTTAGGTTTTGAGTGTTTGTCAAATTAATATTTTACTGTCACCGCATTAATATTTTATCCCACTTTAACATTTAAGACGTCTTTTTGGACGTTTAACAACTTATGCCTTGTGAGCCGTTATCTCTCTCTGGCAACCCTTCCTTCATTTAAAAAAATTGGAGAAAAATCTCGGAAGATCGACAAATATAGATACGTCTCCATTCTTCTTCGTCTTTGTCGTCATTGTCAAGAGGGCTTGAAGTTGCAGAGTGAAAAGGAATACCAGGAACTTCTTAGGTCACATTTCCTTCTTCTAACTCGACAATAAGGTTGATTGGATATTGATTTCGAGTTCAAAAGGTCAGGTTATTCTTTGTTTTTGAATATTTTTTTGTCTAGTGTTCTTTTTGGTTTTAGGTTTCCGATTTTGGTAGTTTAGGGTTCTGTGTTGTCTTTTTGATTTGTTACTATAAAAGTAATCATGATCAAGTCACTCTTTTAATCAAAGAAAAAAATTACATTCATTAAGTAAAGAAACTGAGAAATAGCATTATAAAGATTTAAAACTAGTCTAAAAATAAGCAAAAACAGTGAAACATAATACTTTTGGTATATACGATAGAATGTGCTTCAGAGTACCGAGCTTCAATCAAACTGGGCTTTCCGCCAAAATCTATATAATGACAAGAGCATTCCCTTCCAACAACATATATTGCCACTCCGTTGAGTTACCATCTCTACCAAGCCGATTTAGCAACCACATCCTTTAGCAGAATCTGTAGTAGTAGTGCTAGAAATAACCTCTTATTGAACCAAACACAAAATATCTTTTAGAATCTTGGGCAACTTATAAAACAAATTCTTAATCACTTCACCCTTATATTACATCAAAATTAACCTTAATAGATGCTTAATGTAGTTTAATATATACATGATTCAATCAGTCTGGGCATCAGTTATATAATTCATTGAACCCAGTTATATGTTCTTAATTTTCTCTTGAATATTGATGATTGAACATTTATTTGGTAAGAGTAACATAAGATGCATGTGGGGTTGGAACTTAGTAAAGTTTAGATTACCAAGCTTTATTGCTATAAACAAAAATTTACTGCAATTAAGGTGATTATAATTAATGAAATGTTTGCCTAATATAAATATAGTTGAATAACTTGAAATTTCTGGAAAGATAAAAACTCTCTGCTATCAATTTTTAAAAAAGCCACCTAATCCTGCAATGTACTCAGCGATGTTATAGTTATATAATGAGCTACAATATTATAAAAGTATGGTCGCAACTTGCTACATTACAAGTGTGTTTAAACCCCTTTTAACTTGTTAAACTGGGTTTTTATGACACAGGTTTACAATTTTATAGCTAGACATAGACAAAGTGATGCAGACATAAAATAAATGTATTAGGAAATTATTATTATTGTTATTTATTAGATATAATTTAATTATTATGTTTATTTTAATTTTGAGTAATTAGTTTTAAGTATTTTATTTTTATTAGTTTCTAGAATATGTCTAATTTCTTAGTTGTGCCCAATTACTTATTTATAACGAACTTAGTTGTGTAAGTGTTTTTAAGATTATAAGTGTTTTTAAGATTATAAGATTAAGAATGAATGTTGAGTGATTATTAAGTTTTCTTCTTTTATAATTCTTTTTCTCTATGAGTTCTTATATTGATTTTCTATTATTTTTTTACAAATTCATCTATTTTTTCCTGAATTCTATCACCATTTATTCTTCTACCCATTCCCTTTCTAATTTTTATCTTATTCTATATCAATTTGGTATCAAGGCCTAGTTCAGTTTCATCTTACCTATCCTCTTTAATTTTTTTCCGCACTCTAAAAAAAAAAAGTGAAGGCAACTATGACCCAGATACCTTAGTCGCTGCTACCATCTTGTACCACCCACTACCAACAATTGCCTCAACTTCCATAAGATTGCTCCGTGAGTCCAGAATTGAGATTTTTGTAGAAAAGTCCCTACTTTGGTGAAATTTTGCAGTTTTATCTAGATTTGAATATCTTTACTCCAACAACCCTAGAACATCTCAAGTAATATTTTTCCATATTGGTACTTTGTCTTAGGGTTTTATTAGTTAAAAATTGATTGATATGTATTTTGATTCATGCTAATTTATTAAATATGAATTTTTAAACTATATATATTATCAAAAATACTACCATAACTCTTATTTTAATACCCAATATTATTATGAGTCATATTATCATAACCTATCGTATAGTGCCCACCACTATCACCAGTCTCATCAAGATTCGTACTATCATACCCAGTATCATTATGACCCTAGGTAAATGAATTAAATATTGCCCATATTAGAGACCTTAATATTAGTTATGTTAGCAATTTTGAAAATCAATTATAACCCTAGCCCAAACGAATTAAATATTGCCCATATTAGAGACCTTAATATTAGTTACGTTAGCAATTTGGAAAATCAATTACAAAGCTAAGCCTATTTATAAATAAGTAATTAGATATAACTAACAAATCAGAAATATTCTAAAAACTGATAAAAACAAAAAACTCAAAAATAGTTACTCAAAATTAAAATAAACTTAATAATTAAACAAAACCTAATAAATAACAATAATAATAATAATTTCCTAAGATATTTATTCTATGTTTGCATCACAAAGTGCACTAACCAAGTTTGAAATTTTTGCCACTAATAATCATCATTTCTAATTTCAACAATCAAAATTCTATGTATCAACTTTGGAGTGCATAAATATATGTAGAGTGCTCAGACATGAAAATTGTCTCTTATTAATATATCCAACATCTGTCAACTTTGGAGTGACAATATATCTATATAGTGTTATACATAAAAATTTCATTTATATAATTTGATCATCTTATAATAAGAAGAAAGTGTGTTTACTATTGAGGATGAACAAGTATTGATTTTGCTCATCCAAGTCTATCCGAGAGAGAACTAATCACGTATACACATCTATTGAGCCATTGCATGTCTAATCCACCATGCACATCCAAGGGGGGGTTTATAAGCTAATGTAGGCGTATTTTCTTTATAATTCTATCTTTAGTTTTTATGTTTCAATTTTTGAATATTTCTAAGATTATTTGAGGTGTCTCTTTTCCTTCATTAAGCGTAGATTAGTAATTTTACAATTGAAATCCATATGGTAATTCGGCTATATATGTGCCGCCTACAACATTATGTTATCAGTTTTTTTTTAAGTTGATAAAAACGTGAGAATTTTTTTCTTCTTGAGTTCTTAAAGAAACTTTTCCGAACTTATCAAGGAGTTCTTTGCGGCGTTCAATTGACTTATCAAACGGATCATCTATTCCTGTTTGTAGCATTTTTACTATACTAAAGTTCTTGCTTTGCTAAGCAACAGATCGTGGTTACCATCAAACTTGAAAGATCTTAGGGTTTTTTTTCCAGATTTGGCATCAGCTTTAGTCATGTTATTGGAGTGGTCCATATCAGTTGGTTTCAAGAGCCTAGGTTCATCAGGCTTGCCTATCCTTTCTTGTTTTTTTTTTTCTTTATCATTTGTTTAGGGTTAGGTTCCAATTCAGCCAAAAAAAAATCCTATTCGGCCATTTTATCTTCTTTTTCAGCGTTTTTGTTATTGAGTTTTGATTTCTTGTTCTGTTCTTATTTTAGGTTCCTCTTTGAATTTGTTTGTATCCATTACAGTTTTCAAAAACAAGAACGTGATTTTTGCTGTCCAGGTTTCTAGATTTCCTGTTACCCATTTCTCAAAATCGAAAGTTACCACTTTCTTTAAAGTTTCCCCGTTTCTTTAAGTTACCCGATTCTCTTGTGTCCTTCACATATTTCTGCAACATCAAAGAAAGAAAAGAAAAGAAAAGAAAAGAAAAGAAAAGGGAAAAAAATCAAGAGGATCCGGGAAAAAAAAAGTACTAGAACCCTTGTTAAATTTTTGTGTTTCAATTTGGTTTCTTGTGTCCTAAAACCTTTTTTTTAAACCAAAACCCCACACTTGAGTATCAAAAATCATCAAAATCCGTGACAAAATCTGAATTATTTAGTTTGTTCTTGTCTTGATTTGCTAATTGAATCATTTTTTTAGTTCTTGATTAGTTTTGAAAGAACTTAAAGAAGAATATGAGTAGGAAAAAGCAGTGTATGAGATCGTAAGAGGATTAAAAACTAAAAATTGTGAGCGAAATATGAGTAGCGTTGAGTGTATCATACTTTTTCTGATTGAAACACGTGAGGGAGTGTGGTGAGGTCCTTTTCCATATTATTCTAACCTTGTTTTGCAGGATTCAATTATGTCTAAAAGTCAAGAGAAATAACAAGTTGTTCCGAATTTACAAATTAAGCATTAATGGAAGAGATGAGGCAGATGATAAGGACAGAATTAGAACAAATATATGAAAGGATGGATAGGGTAGAACAACTCATAAATACTTTGGGTTGGTACCAGTTGAGTAATTCGTGGTCGGGTTTTCTACTAAGCCTTATCTTGAATCTTTCCCGCGCTATGTGTAAAGGTTCCAAGCCATATAGGAAAAATTTGTGAGGCTCTGGTGAAATCTTACCTTAGCTAGTGTTGTGAACTTCACAAACAAAAAAAAAGTCAAAAAAATAGTTTAAAGTAAAATTAGAATTGATTGGTATTAATATTAACAAAAAAAAAATAGTGTTTCAATCCCCAACAACAGTGTCAAAAACTTGTTGGTTAGAATGTGCAACTATACATTCACATACTCTCATACAAATGCACACAATTACAAGTAATACAGATTTAGAAATTAAGAGTGTTGAACCTACAAGAATTAATTGCTAAATCCATGCTAAGTACTAAAATTATCTTAATTCTAACTTTATCCAAACAACCAAAGTACAAATTTTGAAGAAATGAAATAAAAGAAACTAAATTATCATACAAATGAATAAAAGATAAATCAATAAGAAAAATGTCTACGTTTACTAATTCCGCAACCATTCTCTTCACAATTTCTCTCTTAAATTAATTAATCCACTAGAGTTGTCAACCGAAAATTCGAATATATTCACAAGCTCTTTTCCAAGACATAAGTAAAAATACCTAAACAAGACTTCTAACATAAATTGACTAGATTTATTAAGTTTAGTCTTAAAGAGGTTACACAAGTCACATAGGTATATTCTTATCATATACAAACTTACCCCAAACTAAGTAGTCTTATGTTGTTTTATCAAAGTCCAAATTTCTAATCTTTTTTTCCAAGCTCATAGAAATTTTACTCAACAATTTATTTAATGATCAATTAAATAGAAACAATAAGTATAAGGCAAAACAAATAACTCAACAATGGATTCGATTAATAAAAGAGGAAAGAAATAAAGAAACACAAGATATAAGGTTGATTCATATAGTAAAACTAGATAAAAAAAAATTAGTTCATAATATAAATTGAGAATAATAACATTTTAATACAATGAATTCAAAAAATACAAAATATCATAGAGAAAAGAGTTTTAGAATTCTCTTTTTTTGAAAAGCTTGAAGGTGTTCATAGAGATTGTCAATCTTCTCCTCCAAGCCTTATTCTTACTCTTTTGAATTCTCCTCAAAGATTTGCTCTCAACTATACTTCTCTCTAAATATGAAAAATACAAAGAAAAATTTATAAGAAAATGAAGAGAAAAATCTAAGAACAAACTACGATGTTGATGAGGAAATCAAAAAATTGAGTAGGTTAGAGCATATCTTCATCTTCTTCTTCCTCTTATGCCATGGCTACTACACTCTTTTTCTCTCTATCCCAATATGCCTCTTTCTACCTCGAAGTTAGGATTTTAAAGAGGTAGCTCTTGTGACCTTAAGGCAGGTCGAGTCTGGACTCTTGGGTCGTCAAAAGGTTAATATTAGTCATTTATTATTGACCTAAGATGCATGGGGGTAGCACTGCAGTACCATTTTTGGCACTGTGGTACCAAAACTTCCCTAAAGTTGCCATTGCGGTACTACTTTTCTATTAGACTTGTGCCGTAGCTTCCTAGGTGTGTCATTTCTTCGTTTTAGCTCTAATTTATCTTATTTTTATTGTGTTATAACCATATCAAATTCAACCTCGATCCAAATAATTTGAGATGCCCATTTATGAGGGACAAATTTACTTTAGTTCACATCAAATACTCTTATTTCATTCTTTTATCAACACAAACAAACAAAACATCAAAACAACAAGAAAAATAATTGAAATAACTTAATATAAACAAGAGCATAACAAAACTTAAGGCAAAATAACACTAGATAACTCCATTTTATGGACTTAACATATTCCTCTTCTTCCTACAACTTCAGGCCCTATGGACAATGATGACAAAGATGAAGAAGAGTGGAGAAGCATCTATATTAGTCGATCTTCCAAGATTTTTCTCCTTTTTTTCAAATGAAAGATTACTAGAGAGAGATAACGGCTCACAAGGCATACATTGTAAAATTTTCCAAAGAGACCCTGTTAAAATGGGATAAAATTTAAGGTGTTTATAGTACATAATAATTTTTTGCTCAGTAAAAAATCTGGATTGTTAGATACTAATTTAATGACTAGGAAGAAAAGTTCTTACATATTACTAAAATAGAGGGTTCCACTATAGCCTATCCCTTTACCTTTTGGTTATTATCAAATATTCATCTTCAAATTTAAAATTTGTGGCAAATACATACTTTTGAGTTAATTGGTGATCATTTACCAAAATACTATTCTAAACTTTAAAGTATATATGTAAAAGAAAACTAATTAAATTTAAAATAATTAAAATATACAAAAAGACCTATATTGTTTTAAATATTTATCTAGTTTTTAGTTTTGATTTTGTAAATAATCTTTAAATTTATATTACTTACAAAAATTGTAGTTTAAAGAGTATTTTTCATTAACTCAGTGGTCAAGTGGTGCTTGATAACAAAACTAAAATGTGCAAATTGAACAAATAATTCGAATGCAATTTATTAAAATATAATTATCCTCTTTTACTACAAACTAGACTTTATCATATTTTTGTAGTTGGCAAAAAGTAAGAAATATATTTCATCAAAAAAAAGTTTTAAAAAAATAGAATTTTATTAGTAGTTTAACTTTTGGAAACATTTGTAGTCGGGCTAGGCGTATATATTAGGACCCGTTTGTCCAGCCCAACTATTTTTTTTCCTTCTTTTACCGCACAAAATTGGGCCTAGATTTAAATCAATCCCAACAACTCTTCGAGTCTTTAGGGATTTGGAGCCGTTGGTGGACTACATATTTCCCAACCTTAAATTATTTTATTTTATTTCAAGGGAAAAAAAACATTCCTAGTTTCTACACCTATAAATATCCTCTCTCATCACTTATTTTGTTTTTATATTTTCAACCTAATACTCTCTTATTCTCTTATTCTCAATCTCTCTGATTATATTCTCAAATTTCTCTTTTTTTCTAATTATATTATCTAATTACCAAATTATAATTTATAATTATATTCTCTAATTTCTCAATTATAAAATAATTATATTATTTAACCCCTAATTCTTTCAAGATCAAAAAAGCTTCCATTGTTCAAGTATCTTACCTCTCAAAACTTAGGTTTCAATTCAAAATATAATTTCAATTTTTTAAATAAATCAAATTCAATATCATACTTATCTTTTTAATTTCAATTATTTTATTAATATATACAATGTTTATTATCATTCTAATTCAAATTAATTAATTTAGTAATACATTTATTATCATTCTAATTCAAATTAATTAAATTAGTAATATATTTATTATTTTCTCAAGTGCATGAGTATGGCTCATCATCATTATCAAGTCTAAGTCAATCATTACTAGTAAAGAATCTACTGCAATCTTCTAAGCTTAACCAGTATATTGAGTTAGATTTCAACATCGACCCCAAAGATAAGAATTTCAAAGTTTTAGAATAGTGGCAAATGCATCAATCAAAATTCCTGGTACTTGCACAATTAGTACATAATATCTTGACTATTCCAATGTCCATGATTTTTTTATAGTCTGCTTTTAGCACCACTGTAAGGATAGTTGAAGAGCGAAGGACTTCTTGACCTATGAAATGGTTATGGCACTAATATCTAAAAGATTGGGAACATGCAGCCTAGTAAAATCAACATGCTATTCCCAAGAAAGAATAAGCCGAAAATTTCAATAACTTGTAGGATTTTCCTTACTAAGGTTTTATCCAAATGAGTTTTTCTTAGTCAGGCTTTTAACGAGGTAGTCAACAATTAAATCAATAAGATTAAATTCCAAATTGATTTATTTCTCTACTTTTTTTTTTCACATTTTCATTATAATTCTAAATAATTTACATAAGATTTTTCTTTTTAAAATTTTTTAATCAACTTAAATACTTGTTTTGAAATTTTTATCAATATAAGTTAAGTTACATAACATATTATTTATTTTTATAATTTTTATTTTAAAATTTTTAAGTAATAATCATATATAATATGTTTATATTTTTTAAAAACGAGCCAAGTATAGGCGATCCACCTAGAAGACAGGTGGGCATATGAGTTGGGTTGGACTCTCATCTTTTTTGAAAACGAGCTAAGTACTGGTCAGCCCGCCTAAGAGCCAGGTAGGCCTATGAGCTGGACTAGGCTCTAATTTAAATTTTCGGAATCTCCAGACCTATATTACCCAACCACTGGCCCATTTTGCCACCATTAGTCCATAGGTATATGCCTAAGTTGTTGAGCTCTAATTGTCCGGCAAGGTGATCCTCTTTCTCCTTTACTTTTTGCTTGGCTGGAGACTTCTTAAATTGTTACTTAGCTCATTTATTCAGTTCGTAAGTCATTGATTCTATCTTCCTATCTCAGGGTAAGAGTACTCTTACTCACTTTTTGTATGTGGATGATGTGCTTATTTTCTATAGAGCTTCCCCTAAGAATATGAAAGATATTCACTCTGCCTTTGAGTTGTATAGGTCTCTTTCGGAACAAATAGTTAATTAGGAGAAGTCGCATATCTACTTCGGTAAGGGTATCTCGTCTGCAAGAATTAGGGATTTGCATTTTATTTGTGGTATAAAGCGAGGTGGAGAGTCGTTGCATTACTTAGAGGTTTCTTTGTTTGTGGGGGTTCCTTGACAAAGGTGGTTGATTCATTGGATGGACAATTTGTTGGCTAGATTTCGTTGTTGGATGGGTTTATCACTTTCTTTCACTGACAGAGTTACTTTGCTATGATTTATGGCTCACTCATTCATTCGTTTTAGATTTACAAATGGCCAAGTTCTTTGGTACGAAAAATGACAAAGGTAATTTGCAATTCTATTTGGTCAGATTTTATGCTATAAAAGAAACATGTTCAAGTTTCTTGAAAGAAATGTTGTCGTCCTAAGGAGGAGAGCAATTTAGGTCTTTGTGATTTATCTCTGCATAACAAAGTCCTTCTTAAAAAGTTCGCTTGGAGAATGATGCCTATTAATTCTGATTTATTCATCTATCCATGTGCTCATTTTTTTAAAAGCCATGGTGATTTTCGATATAAAATTATATCTTCTATTTAGACTGGACTTCACCCTTTGTGTAAGGACTTGCACAAAGAGTCTCGTTGGTTGATGGGTAGGCATTACAAGGTCAAGTTTTAGACTGATAATTGGTTAGGTTCCCTGTTGATTGACTAAATTTCTTCTCCCATGGTTCTCCCTCCTCCTTTGGAGAGTATAGTTGGTGATCTTCTGAAAAATTGGAGTTAGTCCCTCCCTTCTACTTTTAAAGTTTGCTTTCTGGATATTGCAGTTACAATTGAGTCAGTTGTGTATTTAGATGGTTCGGATACCTTATTTTGGATGGGTCCCCTAAATGGTATGGTTACCTATTCCGATGCTTATGTCTCTAATTCTGGTTCTATAAATGGTTGTTCTTGGGAAAATCAGATTTGGTCCTCTTTTATTCCTCCTTCGAGATCGATTCTACTTTGGAGAACTCTTCATGATCGTCTTCCTACTGCAGTTTCACTGACGAGACACAGTTTTAATCTCTCATCTTGTTGTTGCTATTGCTGCTCTTCCACAGAGGACTTGTCATATTTGTTCCTTTATTGTCCTTTTGCCCAGTAGCTTTGGTCAGCATTGTCATCCATCTTCTGTACTCGTATTTCTCTTAAGGGCACTGTGGTAGATCTTTGAGATAAAACTCAACATTGTTCTTTGAGTCCTCAACTTGGTTCTTTCTGGAAGGTTAGTCTGACTTCTATTTTTTGGATTATTTGGCATTTTCGGAATTTGGCTCTTTTCGAGAAAAAGAAGCTTTTCATTAATTCTGCATTAATTCTCTTATACCGTTTTATTAGAGAGGTTGAGTTTCTGATTTCAGGTACTATGTTTAATTCCGTGACAGAAGTTATGATTTTAAGGGAGCTTCATGTTAAAGGTAGGCCCCAAAAGACGCCTAATATTATTTAGATTATCTGGATGCCTCCTCCTCACTCTTGGATTAAGATTAACACTGATAGTTCTACTTTTAGCACCCTGGGTCTTTCTCGATGCTTAAGGGTGTTTAGGACATATCGTGGTTTTGTTCGTGGTTGTTTCTCTATTCCTTTAGGAGTAGGTTATGCTTTCGAGCCTGAGTTGGTAGTGACGATTCATGCGATTGACTTTGTTTGGAAATATAGTTAGAAATGCCTTTGGTTGGAGAGTGATTTCGTTTATGGGGTTTCCATCTTGTTGTCTCGTTCTTTAAAAATTACTTTTTGTTGAAAATCAGCTTGATCTAGAGTTTTGAGATATATTACTCATATGGATCTTGTCATGGCACATTTACTATGAGGCACGTTGCTAATTCTTTGACTTCTCTAGCACTTTTTATAATTTGTCCTACCTGATAATGGACCGCTTCTCTTATTTCTCTTTTTATTTATGATGATCGTATTGCGAAATCTAATTATAAACTTCGTTAAGTTTTCTAATTTTTGGAGTTTTATTTCTATTTTTAATTCTTGAGATGTCAGGTTCATATCCCTCTAATTAGATGTCTATTCTACTTCTCTCATTCTGTCGAGATTTGATTAAAAAAAAAAAAAGAACTTTATTTTTGGGTATACTCGCAGCTTTTCAATTCATTTTAATAAAGTGTAATGACCCGTGGGAAAGGTGCGTAAGGAAAGGTCAAAAGGTGCCAATTCTGACCCGTAGGAAGATTTTATTCCTAAGTGACAATTGTCAAAATTTGAAACTCCATGTTCAAATAAGGAGAAATGACACCCTAATTTTAAAACCACCTACCAATATGCGACTTTTTTTTTCTACTTTAATTATAATCTAGTATTCATAAACACTCATTACCACATAAGCTTTCCCCAACTCAGTTCCTAAAACACAATACATATGTAAATACATGGGTATAATAACAACACAAGGAACCCTCGCGTCAAGCAATTGTGCACTTGGATTTTAATTTGGATTTGAGCATTATTGCAAGACTGCGTGATCTTTGGTTCCCGGACAAAGTTTCTGGCCAAAATTCATAGATGGCCACTCAAGCCATTATCTACTTCACTCTCAAAAATTTCATTGGAAAAAAATGACAAATATAAAGCACAATTTCTTTGGCTAGAGAAGAGATTCCAGCTTTTATTAGAGGCTGGACACCATGGCCCTTATCATTTCTGGCCCAAAGGAAATGCATACTTCACAGTAATAACAAGCCTCACATCCTTAAAACAACTGTTGCTTAGAAACGGAGAAAGCAATATCAGCTATAACAGACAAGTATAAGAAAGAGTTCTATTAAAACTTCAAGCATAACTGGGCATTCTCTTTGAAGAAAAGGTTGCATGCTCAGCAGCACTGCCCTATATCAACCTCTGCAAGGAGCATTTAAGGGTACAAAATTGAAACTCAGGAGTAATATGGTTGCACAATTGAATCATGGGCACATAGAGAGCTCAGAATTCAGGTAAATAAACAAGGAAATTCTTTGACAAGTCGGGTATACATATAGTGGAGCCTGAAAAGTAAAATTGATGTCAAACCCATCTCAAAATTGAAAGCTCTCATATTTTGTTAGGCTCATCAAGTGTTCTAGGTATCAAAGGGGACATGCAATTAGCAAGTATCAATATATATGCTATTACGTCAATTTGAATAGAGAGGAAAAACTAGCAGGTGAAAATGGCCCATCAAAGTCGACAAAATTTGGGATCTTGAGTGCACAAGGATTTACGCTAAACATGGGCTAAATTCAACTACAGATTTTTTTTTTTTTTTTTTTGGTTATATAGTTAACATAACTTGTATTAAATTATTGGGAAAAAAAGTACAAAGGCAAGCTCAAGGACGAGAAATTCATGGCCTAGAAAAAGAAAGGCCCTATAAAACTGGCTATCAAAATTGATGTTGATGGTTAACTTTCAGATAATAAACTGGGGCGTAATTTTACCTCAAGATGGCAAGAAAGATGTATATACAATTGCAATGAGAAGGATCAACCCCTTCTGCATTCTGATGCCAAAAGCCCCATCCCTTCAGTGAGATGAGTCATGCGTTGTGTATGGTCCCATCCATCCTCCTTCCCCACTAGAAAGTCCTCATCCTGCGTCATTTCACAATCCACAGAACTAGTATTAATTTCGTCCATATCCCCAGAGAGTGGGCTTCCTGTTAAAAATTGTTCCCAGAAAGAATCATTAATTCCCGGAAGCTTAGGAACTCCATCCGACAATATCTCCCCATCACAAGAATCAGAAGAAAATGCATCAGTTTCTATAAGCATTGTCCCATCTAAAGCAGCTGACATATCTGGGCTTTCTGCATTAGTAGTTGCAGAGTTCACATCAGAGTGCTCTTCAGAGCTTTGCGGCTGAGTTCCTAGCACTGTAATGAAGTCAGGTAAAGCCTTGTCCTCCTGATAACTGTGCACATCAACTTCTGACAATCGAGCTACATCCACACAATTGCTAACCACATCATGTGAAGACCGGATTTCAGAAATGGACTTAGATGGAGAACTGACTGGAAATCCAGGGTCCAGTTGTGCAAAATTTTGTGGAACCTCCGAATGGGGAACTTCAGAAATCCTACTATAGGTATCTGTATTCCCACTATCCAATGCATTGGAAGAAGGAACATTGTCGATCAGGAAAATATCAGAATTGTTCATCGAGGGTTCCCGCCTAGGAGATGTGTTCATCTTCAAAATTTGCCGGAGCATTGCTTTTGCTGCCTCATTCATTGAAGGCTGATATTTCACAATTTGTCCATCAGGAGCATGAATCCAATGGACACTAGCTGAATTTTCTTCTTCTTGTCTTGGGAGTCTCCTCTTCTTATTGCCTCCAGTAATGTGCCTGTTACTTTCATTTTGCTTCTGTACTAACTGTGCTAACAAGCCAGGTCTATGCATAGCCTTTGCAAGAAATGACATCATTTGCTGCTGCTGCTGCTCCATCACCTGCACCCGCTGACCTACATTTTGCAATTGGTGATCTGTAGTTAACTGTTGCTGCCTCAACCTAACAAGTTCCTGCATAAGAACATTCTTGTCCCGCTTAAGTCTTTCAACCTCCTCCTCCATCCCAAAATTTCCAAGTTCCACGCATGCTCCAGCCTGAGAGCTTGGAGCTTGTGATTGTTGATGTGCATGAGTTGATTTCCTCCTGCTAATACTCTTCAAAATATGCTTTTGACCTCTTAGAAATCCCTCATTAGCAAATTCCCATCGGTCTGGGTCAACCTTCTTAAAACCCTGAAATGGAAAGAGGATTTACTGTCATCTTCAGGCAAACAAACTATCATAATTTTCATAAAATTACTGCCAACCAATTACATCTAAACAATATAAGCTCTGGCATATTATTCCTTCCCGGAACATTATATGTCAAAATGTTGATTCTCTTATACAACCCCAATCCTGCAACCAGAACAGCATTATGACCACAATCATCACTATTCCCAATCTCTAACAGCCAACTGAATCAAAGAGGGACTTTTCTTCTATCGTACCAGAACAGCATTATGACCACAATCATCACTATTCCCAATCTCTAACAGCCAACTGAATCAAAGAGGGACTTTTCTTCTATCGTGTACTTCCTTTATTTAATTAAAACTTAACTCTTTGCAGTACAACCAACACAGATATTAACAAACAAGAGTAACAGAGAGGATAAACAGTGGTAAAGTCTGTCTGTGGTACCAAAATCAAAGTTTCAGCAATTTACCAACTTGTAAAAAGTATGGAAACTTGTCATGGAACAAAATATACTTCTTCATTTTGCGACTTCTAATTTAAAATTTGCTTGTTCATTAATTACAACTTATGAAACAATATTTCTAGCTTGGAACGCTAGAATCAGCTCACTAACAACTTCTAATAGAATTTGAGTATAAGCTAATTACAAGGTTTTTGATACTATTGAAGATTGGTGCAAAAAAGCTCATTATGTTAGTGAGATCAACACCCAAAACAGGTCATTATTTTATTCTTTTAAGTAAAAGAATACCAAAGTAGAAAACCTCCCTCGAAAATTTTACATCAAGGCGTCACACAAAAATAATAGCAATCATCTCAGCAGTCATTTGTCTCAGCATCCATTACACCATGCCAATTATACAAAACTTTTCACAAGTGCATCCATGCTGAGCCAGGGTATAGGAATAGAAAGAAGCAATAAGCAAGATATCAGCGGAGCTTATCATAAAAAGTATACCCGGCATGGTCTCAAACACCTGGATTGTATCTCGTAGTTATTTTTTAATATTATAGCTCCAGATGATATTCAAACGTTAATCAAACTACATGCTGAGAATGGATGGCTAAACTAGTCAAACAGCATATATTTTAATTCAGACAACAATAGACTAATCCAATTCTCTATTCAAAAAAAAGAAAAATCACCCAAAGAGTAAAGCCACTTTAAAATTGCCACTTTAAAATAAAATTCATGTAATTTTTAAGTCAGATAAAGATGCAGCATCTTATAACACTGTTAAAAAATTAAAAAGAAGAAGATGCTGAAAATTCAAACATAGAGATGAAGGCCCAATAGTAGTATAACACTATCAAAATATAACAAAGGAAACTCCTAAATGCATTCTTTATATCAATTGATTTTCACTCACTTCCTAATAAAAGAGCAAAATGAAGAACTCGCAAGTCATTCACATAAACTCAAATCAGAGATAAACATGCCAATACTACCAGAAGTACAACCCCCAATATACAAGTTCTAAGTTGCAGATAAAGCTGCAAAAATATTCTCAAGAATAAAGCGCAGAACATCCAAGTTCAATAGTTTGTATAAATTCAATTAAGAAGATAATAAAGAGACTTCCCAAATGCAGTCATCCATATAACTTTAAGACACAAATAGAAGCGCCAAAATATTATAATCCCCTCAAAGAGATAGGAGGTACCAACACCTTCCAACTAATACCAGCACAGCCAAAAAATTATTATAAGTTTCTCATGAAGAAAGGAAGACCTTTCAATTAGTGTGACTTTATGCGTGTAGGATTTGATAGGCGTGATTTCTAGAGTCGAATTACATCACAATATACTTAAAAGAACAATTCCAGGACAGTATCTCAGAAACTCATTGCTCACCAAGATTAAAATAAAAAAGAGAGTTACAACCACATGTAAACGACTATGTTTCTATAAATAGATATTGGACTTGAAATGGAAAACCAGTGAGCTTTATATCTACATCAATACAGTGTCTAAATGTAAAGAGCTCCTTAAAGTCCAATTAATGACCAAATATCCTCAACCATTTGTTTTAAAACGATCTGTTTAGTCTTTTTCTTCCCTTGATGGGACTTGTTGTCTATGTACCTTTTCTTGTTCTAATAATATTTCTTGTTTCTTATATGTGTGTATATGTAAATCCTCCACAATTTGAAAAGAGTAAAGCTCCGTTTTAAGGAGCAAAGAACAAGATAAACCTTATGAGAGACTAATTAAGCTCGAGGATACAACTAACTTTGTGCCTTGGATTCATACTGCTATCCAATTATTTTAAACAATAAAATAAAAGGATAACAAAACTTATAAATTGAAAGCTCATACTAAAACTAGCCAAACATATTGTCGTACCATGTCAGCATAACAATATTTAACGTATACTATTTCATTAAGAGCCTTTACCATAACAAACTTCACAAGAAAAAAAGATAAAAAAATAAAAAGTTATTAAGGTAAACAATGAATTCAAGATCCCAGGCTTCAGTGAGATATGCAGAGTTCTTGAATCGCAATGAAGTCTTATCAGCTTGGTTTATAGATAAAACGCGGTAAAATTTTCCTATCCCTGACCTTGAATTGGATAAAGTAAATTGCTTGTTGGACTTGGTCTATTAATTCTTGAGTTCACAAAATTCGCCTGCTAAGTCAAATGCAAAGTTTTGTGCTTCACTCATAGGAACACCTGACCAAAGGAGGAAAAGTACAACCCAAATTCTTGAGAAGTGAGAAAAGAGGAAAGAAACAAACCTCTGGACTGTGGTGTAGACACCCATGCAACACAACAATGCGTCTTGGTAGTTTTTAAATAATGATCGAACTAAATATTTACCAAAACTGGATCCTTACTTGGAAGCTGTCATCTGTAAGAGTCGAGACAACCTTGATTATAAAAAATTTGTATCAAGTCAAATAAAAGCACATCCTCCAACGATAAATATCTTTAACAAAAAGCAAAAGTTTCAACCCAGTTCGATGTACAAAAAAGATCAAACTGTTGGCTTGATAATGCCAAATTGTCTGCCACCATTAAGAGACAAATTTCAGCAAACCAACAAAAATTATCTAGAGAACTGATACAAGAACAGGAAAACCAACAAGCTACTATATATGTTTCTTATTTAGCACGGCTATTTTATCCCAACTCAAATCACAATTAATCCTAGACAATCAATCACAATATAGTCAAAACATCAAATTGTAACTTCTCTGGAAACAAAATTAACATTATAAGATCCTAGTTTAAAGCTAAACCGCCAAAACCCTCTTTCATAAACCTCAATTCTATCTGTTCCAAGATCCAAAGAAATGGGAAAACCTCAATCAACCACCATGGATCAAAGATTTCATGAAAAACCCAACAGAAAAACAACAATCGAATCGCTAATAGAACTGAATCCAAGAAGAGAAAAAAGAAGCGATACCCACATAAGTATTCAACTGCCTGACGAAGCTTGAGAAGTTATTGTGCTTGAAATACTTGGGCAAGAGGTCCCTCGCGAACTGCGGTGCGTCCCAAACGACAAAGCTGTTGTTTTGACTACTCCACGAGACGATTGAGTCGGTGGACGGGTCATCCACCATGTCATAGGTTTTGCTCAAAAATGGCGGAGGCGCCGAGTTGGCCGAGTTGCTGATCGACGAAGTTTCACGACTTGCAGCCATTAAAGTAGAAATTCCGAGTCACGCGAAGCTTGAATTTGACAGAGATTGGGATTTGGGAAGGAAAAGGGGCTTAGGGTTTTAGCCAGGAGGAGGGGAAAGTACAGAGAGAAAGAAGAAGGAACTCTCTCCCAAGTGTGACGCTTTATACTTTTCTTTATGGGTTAACGGCACAAATGTTCACCAAATTATCCGATACGTGGCTCAAAGTGTATCAATTAAGTCTCTAAATTTGTTTGATACGCAGCGATTTAGTTCCTCTTAATTGTCTAAATTATAGTTTGTTATTAAATTTTTGGCTAAAAATATACGTGAGAAAGAAATATATAATCTAAAAGTGTATTTTAAAACTAATTTAAAAATTTTAAGCAAAAAAATAAATAATTATAAAAAAAATTTCTCTAAATTTATAACTCTAAGAATTCTAAAAAAAAAAAAAAAGGTGAAAAATGCATTTTTTTTCTTCAAATTTTTTTGTTCATTCTTTTTAAATATGCTTCCAGATACTTCAATATGCTTTTTAAGTATGTTTTTTTTTTTGTCAGAAATTTAACAATTAATTTAAACAACTTAAAAGCTAAATTACTATATATTAAAACATTTAATAACTTAATTGTCACGATAAAAAGTTTAATAACCAAATCGCCACATAGGGAAGGATCAAGGATCATTTGTGCCATAAACTTTTTCTTTCTATTATTCTACTCATTTCTAGTCTTCACTAACTGTTTTTAGATAAGATTCATCTATAAGTTACTATTTATTTATTAATTTATTTTGGTTGAACTCATTTATTATGAGTTATTACCACATTATTATTTTTCTTTTTTAAAAAAAAAAAACAGCTATATTATTTTCATTTCTTTCTTTTTGAAGGGATTTACTAAGTAAGCACCCTATATTACTTTAATCGAAAAAAGCACCCATTTTACTTCTCTTGAGAAAAAAAAAACAAAAAAAAAGGTTCATTATCATACTAAATAGCAAACTTATTTCTCCAAGATTTCAAATGGTTGGAAATTGTACCTTTCCTCAAATAATTTTCAAGAGAAAGTTATAAATTAAATGACACAATTTATTAGAAATCTTAACTAAGTTCAATTATCACTATCAGTATAGCAATCTCTATTAGTATCCTATAAGGTATTGAAATTATACGAATTTAATTTGTGCTTACATGTATATTTATTTGATGATTCATTAGCTAGCTTGCCTATTGGCAACGTTGTTATCTTATATACTGAAAGTCGTAGGTTCGAACTTAAGTGACTCCTTTTGGGAGTCTTAAATATGAAGGAGAGCTCTGCTAGCCTGTGAGTTCGAACTTGGGTGGCTCTCTTTGGGAGTCTTAAATGTGAAGGAGACCCCTGCTACCCTAGTACCCCTATCTCAGGCTAGGGTGTCATTCTCGCTAGTTATTTGAATAAAGTTCAGGTGACTCACTCCACCACTTAATTGTGATGACCCGCCCGTATCCTATGATCACACCCAAAAAAAGTAACTATGTTGGTCACCACCTTCTCCTCTTTTTTCATACAAAAAAAAAGTTAGCTGAGACCTTTGACTTAAAGTCGAATTATATATATATATATATATATACATGGAAATTTCTATAATTATAGTAGGTCAGTTCAATTCCAGTATCTCATAACCAATTGGTAGCATAACCAATTGGCTACCAATTAGTCCTAAGTCCTAGAGTGATTCCATATACTACGATTAGTTATGGGAAGCTTATAATTATTTATTTTTGCTTGGCAAAACCAAATCTCAATATCAGGTAATTATATATGTATGCACTCGTTTATGTGATATTATCTGATAGGATAATGTTAGGGGTCCTAAATATTATACCAAGATTTTAATGTGAACACATGTGATATGTGATTTGTTATCACTCAATTAGTAATAATGTTTAATCCATTTATGGCGGACGCCGCATGGGGTGGGATCACGTATGCCTCGGTGTCACCCATGTGACAAGTGGTATAAGAGTCTAAGCAGCGGATGTAGCGAGACATTGTCATGTTCCATGGGATGGAGATCACCAAGATGCAATCAAACTTCATTGAGGCCATAACGAATTGTAAGGCGGTGGTGAGACTGAGTCTACGCCAAGTGCCAGCATTGGTGCATGTTCACGACATGATTGCATGCACCAAGTGAAAGGGTAGGCAGGGTAGAGCATTTCGGCGTGATGATTTCATGCACGAGGACGTACATATTTTTAGTGGGGGAGGGTTTGTAACTCTCTACAAAGTGATAGGCGGAACAAACTATGCGTTGGCATGATAAATTAAATAGTGATAACTCACATACCTATTTGTTGGTATAAAAATTTGGTACAATATTTTAGACCCCTAATATTATCCTTACGTGATATCCTTAATTAAAACTGATCATTGATAATATTTTTAGTGGGGGAGGGTTTGTAACTCTCTACAAAGTGATAGGCGGAACAAACTACATGTTGGTATTATAAATTAAATAGTGATAACTCACATACCTATTTGTTGGTATAAAAATTTGGTACAATATTTTAGACCCCTAATATTATCCTTACGTGATATCTTTAATTAAAACTGATCATTGATAATTAATTTATCATCTTTTATTTACATTTGTCTCCATGAGATGAATTTCTCTTGTAGTTATTCTAGAGTATATATTATTTATGAACTTGATTTAGAGTTATAATTATTTTTAAGTAATACAACGAAAACTTCAACCCAAAAGGTTAATAACCAAATACTGAAATCACCTAAAGGGATATTATTCTACCATAATAAGAGCCAAGTTTCACATTGTGTGTATATATATTTCCACTATCCATGAACTCACATCAACAACTTATCAATATTACGAATCTGAAAGAGACAGAACTATGAATTTTATCTAGTGAGGACCAAAATTATATTTTATCTATTTATGAAAGCTATTCAATAATTTTTTAATTTTTTGTGGGAATTTCGTATATCATTTAAAACTAAAAAATTATGAATACATATAAATTTTTTGGCCTCTTTAAAGGAAATGTAAAATTGACAACTTATCAATATTACAAATTTGAAAGGGACAGAACTATGAATTTTATCTAGTGAGGATCAAAATTATATTTTATCTATTTATGAAAGCTATTCTATAATTTTTTAATTTTTTTGTGGGGATTTCGTATATCATTTAAAACTAAAAAATTGTGAAAACATATAAATTTTTTGGCCTCTTTAAAGGAAATGTAGAATTGAGTGGGGACTTAAGGCAAAGAGTAGCCTCCGTCCCTGTCTAAAACTATGTCTCATTTGTTGCTAAATTAAAATGCATAAGCCATGAACATGAGTGCTTTCAGATATCTAAAATGTTTAAAAGTGTTTAAACGAAACTAAACTCATAATGGTCAATTTCAAATATATATGCAAATTTGTTACATTATACATAACTGAAGTCGCCACTTTCATCATCAAGACAAATCATCCTATGCTTAAAGCTACATTACAGTGAATATCAACTTTATGTTTTATTTGCTAACTATGAACATTTATTTTTGACAGTTTTGTGAATTCATCGTTCCATAATATATATATATATATATATATATATATATATATATATATATATATATATATATACACGCGCGCGCAATTTCACGTACAATTTAACTGCCGGTTGTTATTAGTTAAGATATAATTTTACCAAATTTATTTGTTTTTAGGACAATAATCTCAATATTAGTGTAAGTCTTTTTTTTTTTAAAAAAATGTGGAGCTTAACTAATGACCTTTACTTATTATAAATTAAAAAAAAATATCTACTACTACTCAATCCCTACCTCATCCCATTAGGAATAATAATTTACTCCTAGTCATGAATTAAAATGTCACGACATTTGTCAACATTATCGTGACAAAATCTATATTTTAAAATCTCGACATCGATATGGGATAGAATGATATTTTTTCTCGTATATTCGTAAAATGTCGACAATGTCGAGGATACGTCGATATTAGTAAAATATCATTAAAAAATAAGCTAATATTAAAATATTTATGGATATTGTCGCGACAATTTTATCGACATTTTAAATGTAGACAAAAATATCGAATTTTTTTCTAATTTTTTTTTCTTTTTTTTTTTTTATAGAAAATGGTATGAAAGAATATAAAAATAAATTATAATTCTCTCTCTATAGTTTATCGACAAAGTTTTGGAATTAATTGTATTCAATAAAAATGTTTGCACTACTTGTATTTATTATTTTGGAATCTCTACAAAAGACTCTCATAACTTTTGAAAGAAATTCTGAACCAAGATGGGAATTTCTCTTATAATTTTCATCCTCATTGAAACTCGTTTTGGTATTGAATGTATTTGAACTGTTCTATATTATCAATACTTTTTTTATTTTCAATATAATTTAAAACTAATTGTAATTTGTAAGATATTTATATAAGATGTATTAAATAAAATAGTGTGATATATATTCTGATATTAAAATTATTTTATAAAATAAAATAAAATTCGATTTTTTTTCGACTATATACGTATATTTTATTGTCTTGTAAAGTATGAACATGTTTTGTTTTTTAATAAAAAATTATATAAATTATGCAATATCACTTGTTTTAGCATTTTTTTTTAGAATTTTCTTTGAAAATTTTGAGTTTTAAAACAAATGTCGGTATTTTTTCGGAATATCTTTGACATCAATATAATCGTTGACAATATTCATAAAATAAAATCTTGATATCGACATCGACATTTTAATCCTTGCCCCAATTACACTAGTGTAAGTTATGCTCAAAGATTTTATATACTTTCATAGAAATCATATAAATTTAACTTAAAAATAACACAAAAAGAGAGAAGCTTAATTGGGCACAATAGAGAAGAAAAGAATGAGAAAAAGAGAAAGAACAGTGCAAGTGCATGGAGTGGATGCCATTGAGCAGTGGTAGCAGTGACAGACTTTTCTTTTTTTGAGTGAGGGCATATATGAGTACTAAGCCAATTTTTTTTTTTTTTTGGTTGAACTATTCTTTCCCTAATTTTTTATTTTTATATTTTTTAATTCAAAATGAGATTAACTGACTTCTAAAAATAATTAATTTAGGTTCAAAAAATGTATAAAGTTTAGAAGCGGAATAGTTTTTTTTTCACTGAAATATAAAAATATGTGTTGTTATTTCATAGTTAATTTGATTTTTTCAATACAAACGATAAGTACATTATTGAAATTCAATTTGCAAGTAGGGTTATATAACTTGAATTTTCTAAAAATTTATATGTAAAACTTAAAAATTAAAAAATTGAGAGGGGGCAAATTAGGGCCTAAGTAAAAGTGTAATTCTTAAGTAGGGACATATATTAAATTCTTTAAAAATTTATATGGAAAACTTAAAAAATGAAAAAGTTGAGATGGAGCAAGTGAGGGCTCCTCCGTCAGCCCCTATGTGGTGATGTGGATAGGGACAATAGTTATTGCAAAGAAAATGAAGTGAGAGTGGAAGAGGAGTGGGGGGAATTACCATTGACCAATGATGCTTCTATTTTGGCCCATGGTTAAAACTGTATGAAGAATTAACATATAATTCGCGCGATTCATTGAAAGAGACAATATCATTTCAAGATCTAGTTAGGATGCAATTGTTTTATTTCCAGTGAAAAAAAAAAGAAAAAAGAAGTTTAATTCCATGTCTCTTAAGCTTTGGCATGTTTTGGTATGTTGGATCTAATTAATCCAAATATCTATAATAATCATGTCAATACCATAGAAAAACACTAAATACTTACCAAAATGTAACAAAAAATAATAAAATTACGTGCATTTCATAGCATATTATAAAAAGGTCATTAATCGGTAGGTTTTTTTTTTTTAATCTATTTATAGTATTTTTTAGTATTATTATGAGGTACCATATAATATAATATATGATGTGTCAATCAATCTATTACTAGCGAATTATAATTATATTTTATACTAATTTATTAATTAAAAAATTACCAATAACAGACTAATGTATTATGTAGTGTTAGATACTGTATTATTCTTTTTTTAGTCTATCTAATGACTACCATGATTTGAATAGTTAAAAAAAAAAACAATAAATACATATTATTTAGTGTTAATTCTCTCTTTATTTGTTTACGATGAAATGCATATACAATGAATTTCATTTGAGTAATACTATCTATCATGGCCCAGTGGTCTTAGGATCCAATCCAATGGTCTTCTTATCGCTGGAGAATGGACACATCTTTTTAAAATACTGGAGTCTACTCTCAAATGTAAAAGATTGATATTCAGCCACATTGCATATATTGGATTAGGATCTCGTAATAAAAAATATTTTTTATTTTAATTTGAGAAAATAATACTTATAGATTAAAAAAAATTTTGATTTTGGAGATGCTCGTAGTAAAAATCTGTTGTCAAAAAAATATTCATAACCATTATCTTCCACACCAGACCATAATTCCACAGTTTTATATTGTTGCTTGCCATGTTGGTAGGTTGGAATGAGCCCAGACCCAAAGTCACACTAGAATATAGATGTCACATCTAGTAAAGATACACTTATACTAGGCAAAGTAAATGGCACGTACACAATTGCAAGCTGTAGTCATGGTCTCATCTCATGGGGAACAGTGAAAGACTAAAAGCGTTTAACTAGAATTATAAAAGCGTAAAGTAAAAGTAGTAGGGGAAGTTAATCTCTAATATTGTTGATACTGCACACGACTGGTCACCTAATTTGACAATCAAAGCCCCATAGAATAAGATGTAATGTTGACCTTTGGAAAAAAAAAAAAAAAGGAAAAGAAAAGAATATATTAAGTTGTAGAATTGGTTTTTTGACTTATTGCATGGCTCTTAATATTACAATTATCATTGTCATTATCATTATTATCTATAATTTTTGAAATTTCATATTCAAATTATGATTAAATTCTTCTCACGTCATGATAGAAGTTTTAAAGAAAATCAAAGAAATGTACGTATTCAAAAAGAGACCATAACTTCATTAAGACCATGAGTTAAATGTGAAATATCTTTTTTCTTTTTTTTTTTTTAACTGGCCCATCAATTTCTTTCATATAGTATCATGAATTTTTAATAGAATCCATATCACACCTTTATAATTAGTAAATGAAAAAAAAAATCTACAATAACGGAATTCTAAATTGTTCATTATTGTGAGTCTCCCACCGTGAATAAGGAACTAAAGTTCCTATCTTAAGGTGAAATCATTTCTTGTGCTAAAAAAGTTAGGCATTTTGAAAAATAAATTAAAAATTATTGTATTGTTTAAATTCAGTATTTAAGTGTTTAATAAATTATAAATTATAAATTATGAAAAGTGATATATTGTGCTTTCATAGAGAAGAAGATGTTTTCACATGCATTTACAAGCATATTTTCAAAATAACTAAGTGAAAAATAATGAAAGTAGCAGTCATACTTAAAAACTAAATTAACTTATTATTTTAAATGCATTGAAAGAGAAATAAGTTTATTACTCATCTTTATAAACTAAACGTTGTAGAAAAATTGGATAAGTGACTCATTTTAAAATACAACTTATTAAATGGGAATATTTTAGAATATTTGTATAATCGCATCAAAATCAACTTTATAAAACCATAATTATTAAATTCTCCTTATAATAGATCTTTAAATATACTCAGCTAAAAGCAAAAATTGACCGAACATCTTTGTCTTGTATTTTTTACTGACAGCTTTTAAAGCTATATATAACCCTAAAAATAGTCCAAAATGTGATTAGAAGATTAGCCTGATCGGTAGCCATATTACACTTCTAATGTTGAGATCTAAGGTTCAAGCTTATTAAGGGGGGGAAAAAAAAAAAACGAACCCTATAATATTTCATTTGAGTTATTGATCAAATCAAAATCAAATCATAAAATGATTTTTTTTCATATATTTCATTTCATAATTATTATCTCTTATATGGAACAAAACAGGCCAAGCTCCCGTAGGGGCAGAGTCGGGTTGGTCTATATATCTAGACCCACCGAAAATATTTTTCTTTTTATTTTTTTAAAAATATTTTAAAATAAATTTAAATAAAAATATTTTTCTAATAATTATAAATACATATTCTCTTACTCTTTTTTTTTTTCACATTTTCAAAATTCAATTTAATTTTAAATAATTTTCTTATGATTTTTGTTTTAAATTTTTTTTATCAAATATTCAACTTATATATTTATAATTTATTTAATTATTTTTAAATTTTTATCAGTAGGAAAAAACATAATATATTATTTATTTTTTTTTCATAATTTTTTTAAATTTCTAATATTTTAAACTAATTTTATATATAATAATCTTATTTTTTAAAACGAGCCAAGAATAGATCTGTACGAGTCGACCTGTATGGGCCCATTTCGAGCATGGCCTGCCTAGATGCTGGACGAGCTTACAGGTCGGATTGGACTGACCCATTCTTCTTCCAGAGCCTGTTTTGGGCCCTAATCTATCCATTTTGTCACATCTAGTGGTCACATGCATAATGATAAATATACATCTATTTAATGAAAAAAAGTTATGAGCTTGAGTCTTTCTTATCCAACTAAAAGATAAGGAAAAAAAAGAAGAGGAAAAATTTGTGTTATACAAACACAAAACTAGGAGGTAAAAACTACAAAGTGAAGTGTGTGTTGAAATACCATAGAGAACCTGGTGATCAAGGTAGTAAGCTCACTCTTTTTTTATGAAAAAAATTAGAGTGAACTGTAAAAAATTATCTCGAAGTTTGAGAATTATACACTTTAAATTTTGAAGTTTGAACTCTACAAAATGATACTTTGAGATTAAGAACTTCTGAAAATTAATATACTTGACTAATATTTTGACTAATTTTAGTTACGAAGAAAAATAATAATATCATCCGCTAAAACTACGTTAGTCCTTATTATTCTCCTTAATTTTGAGAATATTATTGTCTTTTACTAATTAAAGTTATTCAAAAAGTAAACTTATGGTATTAATTTTCAGAAATTCTTAATTTCAGGTTATTATTTTACAAAGTCTAAATCTCATTGTTTAAATTACAAAATACCTGAACTTCATAATTTTTTTTTTTAATTTACCCCCCCCCCCAAAAAAAATTATAGGTGTAAGTTGGAGATTTGTCCAACAATGGAGATGTACAGGAAATTCACGTCGAAATAGATTATATACCATGCAGAATTTCAAAGTTGCGCCATCCAATTCACTTGTAATTTTTTTTTTAAACCGAAAAAAAAAGTGTGCGAATGTTTTTAGGAAGGAAAAAGAAAATGTGAACACGAAATTAAGAAGCAAAAAAGGTGTCAACCAAAACGGGGAAATAAAAAAATAATAATAATAAGGGAAAGAAACGGGCAAAGTTGACCGGTAGAAGAAAGCGCGGAAGTGGGGAAGCATCAGGGACGAATTTCATTTTAAAAAAAAAAAAAAACCATGTCAAAGCTCAACTGCAGCGAACCCAAATTCTCCTCAGACTAAGCTCGTCAATAACACGTTCCTCATATTCTCATCCCTATTTCGTACGGATGTCAAGAGAGAGAAACATTCAAACCGAGCTCTACATCATCCATACGCGTTGCCTAAGCCTGATGCAATTTTGTTGATGGTACATATATATATATATATATATATATATATAAGTGTATATACAGTTATATAGTTATATTTTCCAATATAAATATATATCACACACACTTCACTGGCAATAAGATCCCATTTCTCTTACCTGTTTCCCATATCCAGCCGCCTTTCAACAACTGCTAAATCTGCCAAGTTTCTCTCTACTCGGCCAAAGGGGCTCTTTCTTCTTCTATTTTTCTGAGCATCTGAGGTGATTTTCTCATCTGGGTCTTCTTCTTTTTCTCTTTTCTTCGAAGTTTTACATAACCCGTTTCTGGGGTTTGGATTCTTTGATCTTTTGGGTTTGCTTTGCTGTTTATTTGTTCAATTTTCTGTAAGTTTTACTGATTGGTATGTATTCAAATGTGAATTTAGTTAAAATATCATGGAGAAAGACTCCCAATTACCCTATTAGGAAGGATTAGTGGCTTGTTTTGAGGATGTTGATGCTCATTTTCTGCTATATATAGCTTTCAAATTAGTTTGTTTTCAAAATCAGCTAATTGAGCTACTTATCTGGGTTGCTAAGCTCTAGAAATTTGTTCATACTATGTTGTGCCCTTCCCAGAGGATCCCTTTCAAGCCATACTATCTTCCATGTCCTCAACTGAGAATAAAATGGATTATCTGGTCTGTCATTTCTTCAAGACTAGAAGTTTTTCGTTTTATTTACCGAGTTGGTTCTTCTCTAGTTTCCATTTCTTGCTTCATACTTTTCTAAGGTAGTGTTGGAGCGGTTTCACACCAGTCGTCCACGTGTCATGAACTGCTGACGCTGGATCCTCCAACTGTTCACGTGCCCTTGCTAATTCACAAATCTC
>JXTB01000073.1:1071913-1126932 GCA_002914805.1 Parasponia andersonii
TGCCTTAAATTCGGAAGACCCACATGCCGATGTCGGGATCACGTGCGATCCGCGTGACCCTTCTCACGGTTCGAGGCTTGGGAATGGGCCCCACAGGTAGGGTCAAGTTTAATTTAAACCTGCATACTTTTCATCTTCCTTCTAGACAAGAAGTGACATTGAATGCTGTTTCTTTTTTTTTTTTCTTTTTTCTTTACATTGTTGCTTCATCACATAGGGTCTTTCGTCAGCGGTATTTATTTATTTTTTTCTTTCGTATGAATGCTACTTTTGAAGGAGTTTCTAGTAATTAACTTCGCTACACTGATCCTAACCTTTGAAAAGATAAATATTTAAACTTGCTAGAATTAGGTTCTCTTAATGGAAAAAATATGAGATCACATGTGAGCCTGACTGGTCCAATGAGCGTTACTACTTCTGTAAGTTTCTAGATTGATCACGCTAATTTGACGTTTTCCTTATTTACCATGAACATTTTATACAAGCACACCCTAGTGTAAGCATTGCTTCTTCTTCTCTCTCCTCCTCTGCTTCTTTTTATTTACCCTAATTATTTTTTCTGGTCTTGCATAAGATCAGAGGCTCGAGTGATTACCTTCTAAAAATGGGATTTCTTCATGGTTGTTATGACTTATGGTCATGTTTCAAAATTATTGAGCATTTTCAGGACTAATGGTCCAACCTTTTTGTAATTCAAATGCTTCTCATACTCTTTGGTATTGAAGCTACATTTGATTATGCTTCTGGACTAAGATGTACATTTATAATAGCTTAATTTATAGCAGGTCTTTGAAGTCGTTTCATTTGAAAAATTCGTCGACTCTTGAGTCAGGAAGGGCCTGAAGCATTCAGTTATGACTTGTATATCTTTCTTATTCAGTAGGAGGGGGGAATATGCAAGAAAACATGGTTTCGATGTTGAAGATGGTAAGCTGCACCATTCTTTCTTATGAGTGAAAGTAGAGTGATATACGTTTTCCGTTGTTACATGAGGTCTTATGCCTGAAATAAGATACTTTGCACAGAATACTGCATGATTTGATGTAACACAAAAGTTTCCTAACAGATACCTTCTTCCTTTTAACAGAAGTTTCTGGAATTCATGATGTTAAGCTCTACACCTATAAAGAAATAAGAATCGCAACCGAAGAATTTAGTCCAGCCAAAAAAATTGGGGAAGGTGGTTTTGGTTCTGTGTACAAGGTAACTACAGATTTACTCTTTTACATTGTTCTGTATCTCTCTTCTTTTGCAAATGAGACATCCTTGACATATTAATCGTTGACGTACAGGGACGGCTTAAAGATGGGAAGCTTGCTGCCATAAAAGTTCTTTCTACTGAATCAAAACAAGGGGTGAAGGAGTTTCTCACAGAGATTGATGTTATCTCAAAGATTGAGCATGAAAATTTAGTTAAGCTCTATGGGTGTTGTGTTGAAGGAAATCACAGAATTTTGGTCTACAACTACCTTGAGAATAATAGTCTTGCCCAAACTCTCCTCGGTACTTTTTAATTTTGTTCTTGACGGAAATATTTGATTTATTTAGCATGTGCTCATGTATCATGTGCTCTTATATGTCTATAGCTGTTGGTGATGCAGTAATTTGTTATTTTTCTTTTTAGGAACATACTTTGTTTGTAGTTTCTTTTTTCAAGAGCTGTGTTACCCATACTGAATAACGAAACAGAAACTGAATGCTCCAAGGGCATTTCATTCCAGGTGGAGGTCACAGCAACAGTAATATCCAGTTTGGTTGGCAAACGCGGTTCAGAATTTGTATTGGGGTCGCACGTGGCCTGGCATTCCTTCATGAGGAAGTACGACCTTATATTGTTCATAGGGACATCAAAGCAAGCAATATTCTCCTTGATAAAGACCTGACACCAAAAATTTCTGATTTTGGTCTAGCGAAACTTATCCCGTCGAATATGACTCATGTCAGTACACGTGTGGCAGGAACAATGTAAGTTCTAATACTACTGTTTTCCTTTTCGACTTTATGTTACTTTTTCACCTTATATTTTGTTCTGAAAAACAGAACTAAGTAACATAATTATGCTTAAAAGATATATTATGGCCGATAGCAACATGGTGTACATTGTCTTGTGTGGGTGGGTCACACAACATATCATGCTTGGTGTCATGTATGTTCCACATGTATACTACAAAACCTATCTCGATCTCCTTTGTTGCACTTTTTGGTTGAGTGAAATTGAGATCACTGAATTATGCTTCAACTTTCTCTAGCTATCTTTACGAATTAAGGGGTATAAATCATACAATACAGTCTTTGTGGATGGGATTTTTCCTTTTTCTTTAAGAAATCTAAGAAACAAAGGTCTTAAGTGTATTGAATTGCTAAGAATCAACTATACATTCTTTCTTTATCAGATGAGCTATCAACTATCATATTTCATGTGTAAGTTGTGAGAGTTTTTCACTTTTCTGTGTTACTATCTCTGTCCTCTTAGAAATTCATTTGTCAATCTCTCTCTCATTGTAAAATGTATACTATCTTATATTTATATTTACTTTTTGCTATTTTAGAGGCTATTTGGCACCAGAATATGCGATAAGAGGGCAATTAACAAGGAAAGCAGATATTTATAGTTTTGGGGTCCTCCTGGTCGAAATAGTCAGCGGAAGATGCAACACAAATACACGACTCCCTGTTGAAGAACAGTATCTTCTTGAGAGGGTAAGTGTTTATTGTGTTTGAACTGATGTAGTCAGATTTTTATTATGTATCTGTGTTTATGATTAAAGTGGTTAACTTATTATTTCCTTAGTTGTGGTTCTTTTTTTTCAACTTCATCCTCTGAAGAGGTCTCCAAGTAGATTAAGAGGGAAGAAAACCATTCTTTCGAGTTCTAACGAATGACATATAGGGTCAATAATTATCTAGATGCAGAGGAATCTTATTAAAGACGATGTTCTTTAGGCTCCATTTGGAACCTGGTAAGTGATAAGGAAATGGAAAAAAAAAAAAAAAAAAAAAAAAAAAAGGCAGAGGAATCCTGTTTTCTGTTGTTTGGCAACCAGAAAAGGCAAAGGAAAAATTTTTGAAGAAAAATTGAGGGAAAATTTATAAAGGAATCAACGGATTTCAAAATCCTGAAAAATAGGTGAGAAAACCAAAATCCACCACTGCTTGCTGAGATTATTCTATTTCTATTTTCTTCAACTTGTGTAACAATCCCTCTCTTTCTTGCTCCTCTCTCATTATGATCCAATCTCTCTCTCTCTCTCTCTCTCTTTTCCATGCACTCTGTTCTCTCATTTTCTCTTAGATCGCTTTCTGTCACTTCCCCCTTCAATCTCTTTCATCTGATGTTCCTCTCTCTATCTCTCTCCCTATACTCTTCCGTATACTGTATTGTATATACATATTATCTATTTATTTATATACACACACGAGAGAATGGTTTGGCCTGGGTTTGGGACCTGATCTCTGCGATTTTTTTTTTCAATGCTATATTTTTTGTCTATATAATTTATTTATTTTGAAAGAAGTCTATATAATTTATAGTAGTTCTTGATTTATACCTTTGTATTTTTTTTCCTATAATTTTTTCCAACCACCAAACAAGGGAAATAAAAATTAGTCAGAATCCTCTTCATTTTTTTTCACTTGGCTTTCCTTCAATTTTTTTTTCCCTTGTAGTTTCCATGTTCCAAACAGAGCCTTAAGGTGTTGTTGAGGCACATGCTTAGTCTGCAAAGACTAGTCAAGTAGCATATTATAGGTCCGAACTGTTCTTTCACTTCAAGCACATGGAATCATATTACAGGACCTTCTTGTAAAATTAGTCTTAAATGTTGAAATTGCAAAGAGTTTATTTGTCCTAAATGCTTTGAAATTGTTTCCTCAAGGAACTAGCATTTTGGGGATAAATTCCATAGGTATTCACTTGGTGCAATGACCCTTTGATGACCCTGCTCATAAGTGAGGAGTTTGTACTTTAAAATTCTAACTACTTTTCTTTGTTTGTTTAGGTATTGTTTGTTTAAGTTTTATTTTACCCTGAATTGAATAATAAAGCGTGTTTTGGGTGGTTAGATTTGTGGTTTGCTCCCAGAGTCTGACATTTGATTCCTTAAGGGCACCGTCACCATCCTGGCAAATATGAATATACGTTCGTCGTTTGGTTTTGCAACCAATGCCGTATTCTTTTGTTCATTTATTATGCCTCTGGATGCTGTAAAGCCAAAAAATTACTGGCTTTGCATAGCCATTTCTTATCATAGCATATCTCAAGATAGTTGAGAGGCAATATGGTAGTTTATGAATGAAAAGTGGAAAAAAACGAAAGGAAATCAACAATTCTCATGGAGGACCAGACTGTTGCATGATTTCTCGCTCATGTTCTGTTATGGATTAATTGGAATCCTTCGTTTAACCATTACTAACACAAAGACCTGTTGTTCTGTTGTTGTAGACTTGGGAACTCTATGAACGCAGAGAGTTGGTTGGATTGGTGGATACAGCATTGAACGGAGATTTTGATGCTGAGGAGGCTTGCAGGTTTATGAAAGTTGGTCTTCTTTGCACGCAAGACGCTCCAAAGCTCAGGCCTTCCATGTCAACCGTGGTAAAGATGCTAACCGGTGAGATTGAAGTCTACGACAGTAAGATAACAAAGCCTGGCTTGATAACAGATTTCATGGATCTCAAAGTAAGAGGCCCTCAGAAGACTACCAAGCCCCAAACCAAGGATAATGATATGATGTCGTCTTATAATCTACTCTCTGCCTCAGACAAACTGGATAGTTCAACTTTGACTACGGAATCATCAGCTGCTGCTACCGTAACAACCTTCACTTCACCATACGACCAGAGCATTGAGACGAAAGAGTTTTCTGTTTGATTCATTTCATTGCATTGTTGTATTCCTCTTGTGTATATTGAGCAACCGTTTTTTTTTTTTTTTCCATGATAGAATTATGCCAAGGGATATTCTTGTAAATGGGCCAGTTCTGGTAAGTTGAAGTAAGGGTTTTTGTTAACCTGTGCCATGCTTGTGCTCGGAATTCGAAATAAGGTAATGCTTGTAAATGGATCCGCCTTGGTGAGTTGGAGAAAGGTATGGCACATGTTCAAGGCACCATGTATTCTTTGAGGTTTGTACTTTGTAATATTAAAGTAGTGTGTTAATGAAGAAGGAAGAAGGTCGAAACATTTGATTTTATGGCTCTAGTTGAACCTGGTTTTTTGATGAAAAACAAAATGAACGAAAAATGAAAGAGATGGGGGAATATAATTCTTTCTCATTTTTGGAGAAGTATCTCAGCGGGTATTATGTAGATCTCATGTTTAGGTCATCATTGAATACTCTAAATTAAGATTAAAACATAACATTAATATTACTCATCTAAATCTAAATTCTCTAATACAATTTCAATGAGGCGTTGAGTCTAAAATGGGATAAAAACATTGCTTATTTGTTAAACTTCCGTAGTTTTCATCTAAGTTAGTAAAGCCCACTATAATTAAATTCTCACGGCCGTCGGTGTTTTTTTTTTTTTTGGGGGTAATTTCAGTTAGGATGAAAAGCTTTTTCCTTAAACCAACTTTGATGTAATTTTCCATGGAGGCCATTAGTATCTCAGTAACTGTCAATAACTAGAGAGACATGTATCGTTATGCAATATGAGTGGAATGCTAGCGTCAAAAGTACCATATTTCATAAAATTTTATTCTATGACCATTGCTAAAATTATAAGAAATAAAAACCTCCCTTCCACATCAAGTTTCAGTTTGCCATTATTTTTCACAGTGTGGCCACCAAACTAACTTGCCAAAAAAATGTCATTGCCACATATGTATTCCCTTGTAATAAAATCACAATCCAAGCTAAGCAAAACTTCCATATAGGTTTCGGAAAAAGTGAGATGCTTCTGAAGTTGAAGCGACCTAGAGGGTTCCCTGTAACAAAGTTTTTCTTCAACCTTCAATATATTTGGGCTCTGTGGAGTAAGGATGGTACAATCCAAACCCCTCAGAAAAGCAGCCAGTCTACAAGATGAAAAAGGAATGAAATGATGGAACATTCACATTGAACACGGGGTTCATCAAGTTAAAAAAGTTCATTGAAGAAACAATTCAATTTCACCTGGCTCCTTTTGATAATGATTTCAGCCTCTGTTAAGAAATTTGTGCAAGAAATGGCACATTCTGCGACAGAGAATACATTCATTGTAAGGACAAAACTAGAAAACATGATCCAGGATACAAACTACAACCATGGTTTGTAAAATGAAACTGGCCCCATGATAGCATTACCAATTTTAGTCCAATAGAAAGGGCTACATAAAACAACATTTGAGACATGACTGCCAATACAAGAGAAATATGATTGAATAGAATAACCAGCTCATTACTTTTCTTAATAGATAGAGCTAACAGGTTGTGTGAAAATACATCCATATTTCTAACCGTAGGAGATGAGGAGGTCAGTTGAGCTTTTTACATGGCCAGTCCTCCACCCTCGTAATATCAAAATTCAAGTTAAGGACTTGTAATATGAATGAATTACAACTGCTAAATTTGAGAGAGAAAATAAATTCTGCATTGTTTGCCTCTCTATCTTTTCTAGAAACAATGCCAATCGAGTAAACTGAGCACTGATTCACTCCTCAAATCCAAAACAGAAGGCAAGCACCAAGCATCATGCATTGTTTTCCTCTCTATGATCTTTAGAAACAACGGCAATTAAGTACACTGAATCACTGACCACCAATTCACAACAGAAGGCAAGCACCGTTATCATTGACGGCAAAAAAAAAAAAAAAAAAAATTACCATCTCCAGCATTGCCTTGTTCAAGCTGAGCTGCCTCTTATATAAGTGGTTTAAATTTTATTTTTCACAAAATTTTTAACACATTGAATCAAGGACTCAAATAGTACCAGCAAGATTCAGAGTACATATGAATAAAGTAATTCACAATTAAGATGCCTTTTAGGTCTGACCTACAAATACAATGATCATAACCCCACTTCTAGACTATTATTCGGAAAACTATTTTCCATGACAAGAAGTATCTGTTCACACAAAATAATGAGACAAACTAACTGAAGTTATGCTTTTTGCACTTTTAACTCAGCCCTTTGGGGAGGTCTAGGAATCCTGGCTTCGTTAGATCAAGATCCTATATAAAAAGTCGTACTGCTTAGAGAAGAGAAGAGAGGGGCAGAAAACAAGTAAATGTGGGAATATATGTCATTCTTGTAACAAAGCTAGAATAAGTAGCATTGGCCCAAATCCATCAGACTTCCAATTGATAATTTGTGTCATAGGAAAATATGTACATGATTCAAAATTATAGTATTTTCCAAAATACCTTGAAAATTAATAGTTTGGTGCAATTATAAGACATTGAGAGGCCTCTTGGGTCACACTCTAGGTCATTCCCGTCCTAAAAGTCACATCTAGTCTGTAAGTGTAATCCTCTTGTGATATTTCTGCAGGATCAAATTCAAAATACGTGGCTGTTTTCTCTAACTTCAAACCCATTCCGTCCTGCAATGTGTCAAAGCTTTCATCTAATCCGTCCAACGCAGTCGAATTCCTCTCCTCATTCACTTTTGAACTAAAGCTATCCCGACCCTTCCCAAGTCTATAAGTTTTTTTTTTTTTTTAAGCATATATCGTTGGACTTCTTCCAGAATTATCACAAAAAAAAAATCCTCCGTTCGAAATCAACAGCAGATTCAAATGAGTTACCGCTTTCTATGTCACCCCATTCCCTGCGGAAGTCACCGCAACCAAGATAGTAAGTGTTGGATCGGTTCTCACCAGTGGTCCACATGTCTCTGAACTGCTGACGAGGTATTCACCAGTGGTCCACATGTCTCTGAACTACTGACGAGATATTCACCAATTGTCTATGTATCTTGGCTATCTCGGAATATCTTTAACTTCAGGCTGAGACGGAGAGGCGGAGTGGCCACTTGCAAAAACTCCCCGATACTTAAGTCAGTGATTTATCCTTGAGATGGAACCATAAGGATTTCATTTTTTTTCTGTAAAAATATTTTTTGTATATTGTATTGTCTCTTCTCTATATCTCTTCCCCATTTTGGGAGGAAACAAGGCTTATATATATATGATCCTGGGACTGGGAATTTTTTGGCTCTCAATCCCAAGATCGAGTACCTTTCTCCATCATGACTTACTCCAGAAATCACGGGTCATGGTTATCGTGACCTTTCTTTCATCATCGCAGCATGTTTTCTGCCGTCCCCTACGACTCTAGCCTGTCGGGGGTGAGATTTTGACAAGCTGCCGTTCTGTCAAGACGACTTGCCCAATGCGTGCACCTACCTAGGATCGCATTAAATGCTCTGTCTGGGTCTAGAGCTGTGAGTTGCTTCTCACTGTATTCTGGTGGAAGACCCTTGAGGCTCCCGACCCCCAACTGTCGAGGTAAGAATCGGACTCCACCGAGTCTATCCAGGGTCTAGGATGGGTTTGGCCCTAGTCTCGGACAGCCCATGGGCCTATACGGTACCACGTGCGACTCGCGTGGCCTTTAATTGGTCACTCTGGATACATGTCAGACAGTGTGCCCCGTTTATGACCTGTTCAGCCACTTAATCATCCATATGGTGTATGATTTAGGAAATGGTCCCATAACTGCCCCCATTTCCTTATTTGATGGATTCTTATCTATCAAGTGGAGAAATCATTTCTCCGTTTCTCCAATTTGAGGGATAAATGTGGCTCCCCAATTGCCGACGTGGAGGCACGCCATCTCATGTCACAATTTTTTCAAATTTTGAAATTCTAACGCTTCCGTCTTCCTTGCCCTGCCCTCCTCCAGGAAAAACTCTTCGGCTCCCCCTCTATAAAAACCGCATTTATGCTCATTTCTTACTTTACCAAAATCTCCAAGTATTTCAGCTTTCTCAAATCTTAGGGTTTCCGCATCTCCTTTTTTCCAGAACCTTTCGTCTTCTTCGACCGCATCTAACACGATGGCCCTAGATCTGAGTCAGAAACTCCGCCCCATCGCAGATTCCGAATTAGAGTCGTTGAGGAGGCAATTCTGCTTCCTCGGCGGAGTCACTTTAGAGAGGGTCGACGGCCCGGCGGACTGATACCTTTACCCCTCTGCTCCAGAAGGCTCCATCGTTCTGGGGAGGAGGCATCTGGAGTGGTTGCGGTTTCCTCTTCCTCTCTTGGTCCACCAGTTTTTTGGCCTCACGCGGATTCATCCGATGCAGCTTAATGCTAACGAAATTATGATCCTGATGAGGCTTTCTGCCTTGTCCTTCCTCCTCAACATGCATATTGTCCTGGAAATAGTTTTCTATACTTATAAGCTTATCCTCATCCCCAGAAAGGGCTCTTACCCTACTTTCTATCTCCAGCCGCTCTCGGGGAGCCACATCTTCTGGGGCTTGCCGAGGTCGGACAAGTAGTAGGACTCTCATTTCAGGATATACACCGTCGGAGGGGCGTGGTGCTCTCCCTGGGTGAATGGAGAATGTTTTCAAATCCCCTCGTCCTTTCTGCAAAGTAAGTACTGGTTCGTGAATTTTGGATAAGTACTGGTTCGTGAATTTTGGGTCTTTGTATATTTCGTCCGTTTTTACTTATGATGTTTACTTTGCGCAGCCTCCGCGGAGGAAAACAAGTTCGAGCCTCAGCTGTCAGCGGATCGGCTCCAGGAGCTAGAGGAAATCATCCTCTTCGGGTCATCCGGGGATTGCTGACATATCCAGGCTGTCCTGAATCCCCAGGTGATGAACATAATACCAAGGATGGTCTCATACCTCATCTTCCCACTAGACATATGGGTCATCACCAAGCACCTTCGAAGCCAGCTTGATGCCTCCACCTTGAATCGGTTCAGCCGGGATGAGCAGGGTTGCATCACCATGGTGGGACATCAGATTACGGCCTCGAGCAGCTAACGGGTCCCAACGACTTGGTGGCCCCGACTAGTCACGAGCTCGAAGAGGCGGTGAAGCTCGTGGCTAAGGAATGTGCTAAGTTCAGCAGGGAGGAGACTGCCACCCCTAAGAGGGCTAAGAGTGAGTTCATTTTGTATCTTTGGGCTCCGTCGGTCAGGTCATGGCTGCGTTTTAATCATGTTGCTTGCCCTTTACAGGTTCAGACGTAGGCCCTTCGGCAGACCCCTCCCCGGTCAAAGGGAAGACTGCTGTGCACAAGGCTCACTCCAAGGTCCCCGCTGGTCGGTGTTTGGTGGTGTCCTCGGAGGATGAGGCCTCAGGAGTTGTCATCCTAAAAACAAGTTCTAAAGACGATCTGGAGGGTCTGTTCATGACCGGGGATGAAACGCCGATAGCGCCAACTCCTAAGGCGGGCCAGCTCGTGATCCGGGAGACACCGGCCATAAAGATTGTGTACGGTAAGGGGGTGCCTTCGAGCCTGCCCGATGAGCCTTCTGTCCCGACCTCTTCTACCCCAAGCTCTGGCTCGAAGGCGGGGACGGGGTCCAGTGCCGCCCATTCCCGTAGGGAAATTACTGAGCTCAGCGAAGGGCTGTCTTCCCCTACTCCTGTCACGACAAAGCAGGGTCGCGATGCTGACTTATCCTCCGAGAAGGAAAGTCCAGTGGGGAAGAGGGGCAGAGCTGCCCTCTCTTCTGGCAGTGAAGACGACGGGGTCACGCTGACCCTTATGAGGAGGAGAAGGTCTGCGCACGATGGCCCGTCAGGAGGGGTTGGTCAAGACAAGACCGAAAAATCACGTTCAGGCGGGGCTCCAAGGGTGCGGCAGCCGAAACCGCTGATGTAGCGGCAGTCGTTGTGATCTCTTCTACTGAGGATGCATCGCCCTCTGCTGTAACCGAAAGCGCGCTCGGTGATGCCCTACCTCCTACTGTCCTCATCTCTGCCACCTCGGGAGCATCGGAAGAAGCCATTGAAGTTCATCTGGTGGAGGGACACAACGTCCTCACGGTCGAAACCGCGTTCCTCAGACGCGGGCAATCCCCAGGAAAAGGGTCCAGCTGTGGAGTTCGAGTTGGAGGCGGTTTCTCTGGAGAATGTTGAGCTCATTGCTAACCGCAGCATTATACAAGTCTGGCTCATCTGGCCGCCACTTCCATATTTTTCGGCATCCATGCTGAACACTGACCTTGCTTTCTTGTATTCTGCAGCTAGCTAAATTCCCGAGCTACGACGGCTGAGCGGAGCGAGGTCGCTCTTGCCATTCCCCTGAGGGTAATTTACGGATGAGAAGCTGAGCCTTATATCATACAACTCACACAGCTCCTTTAGCTTCACGTTTTGGAACTGCGTGCCATGATTGGCGTGTATTTCTCTCGGGATCCCGTACTGGCAGATTATGTTTTTCCAAATGAAGTTAATCGTGTCTGCCTTGTTGATGGTTACATAGGCTTCAGCTTCTACTCATTTGGTGAAATAATCAGTGGCCAGCAGGACATACTTTTTTCTCCTTGGACTTTTGGGGAGTTCTCTGACGATGTCCAGATCCCATTTAGCAAACGACCAAGGAGTTATGTTCGAATGGAGTTCCTCTGAGGGTCTGGCTGTGATAGGCCCCAAGCCTCTTACTCAGCTCCGCCATCATTTCTTGTTTCCAGTTGAGAAGTACACATTCTGAGCTTTCTTAGTGTCTTATCTCCACCGCCGCTCTGGCCCGGAGAGGCCTTGTCTGGCTTTGTCGCTCCCCCTGCACCTGCGATCTGGACGAGGTGGGGACCTCCCTCGGCGGTTGGCCCCTAGACTCTTGTTGGACCTCTTCGTCAAAGTCTTCCCTTCGCCCGCTAATGGCTTCGCTCGCTAGCAGCCCTTCGAGGTGGGCGTTATCTCTACGCACTTCTACGACTTCATCTTTTAAACCCAGGACGGCCTCGTGGGCCATATCTGCCTTTCGGTTTGCTTCTGCCATGGCGACAAACATCCAGACCTGGTCATGCTTCCTGGGAGCTCCCTTCGGCGTCAGGATGTGTGCTCCTAGTTGTCATTCTCAAGGGTACCATCTGACGTTGTATGACCTTTTGTTCCGGAAGAGCGCGATCGTGAGACTCTTACTCTTTTTCTCGCTCTCAACGGGTTCCCATAGACGGCGCCAAACTGTTGGATCAGTTCTTACCATCGGTCCACATGTCTCTGAACTACTGACGAGATATTCACCAACAGTCCATGTGTCCTTGCTATCCCGGAATATCTTTAGCTTCAGGTTGAGACGGGGAGGCGGGGGTGGCCACCTGCAAAGACTCTCCGATGCTTAAGTTAGTGAATTATTCCTGAGATGGAACATCAAAGATTTCATTTTTCTCTGTAAAAATGTTTTTTGTATATTGTATTGTCTCTTCTCTATATCTCTCCCCCTTTTTGGGAGGAAACAAGACTTATATATATATGATCCTGGGACTGGGAGTTTTTTGGCTCTCAATCCCAAGATCGAGTACCTTTTTCAATCATGACTTACTACAGAAATCACAGGTCATGGTTACCGTGACCTTCCTTGCATCATCGTGGCCTATTTTCCGCGGTCCCCTACGACTCCAGCCAATCGGGGGTGAGATTTTGACAAGCCGCCGTTCTGTCAGGACGACTTGCCTAATGCGTGCACCTATCCAGGATCACATTAAATGCTCTGTCTGGGACTGGAGCTGTGAGTTGCTTCCCACTATACTCTGGTGGAAGACCCTTGAGGTTCCCGATCCCCATCTGTCGAGGTAAGAATCGGACTGGGCCGAGTCCATCTAGGGTCTGGGATGGGTTCGGCCCTAGCATCGGACAGCCCATGGGCCTATGCGGTACCACGTGCGACTCGTGTGGCCTTTAATTGATCACTCTGGACACGTATCAGACGGTGTGCTCCGTTTATGACCTATTCAGCTACTTAATCATCCACGTGGTGTATGATTTAAGAACTGTCCCACAATAACACTTGGCAATGGTACGCTACGATTCATGGCCGAGGTACACTGTTGAAGAGTATACCAAGTTTGGAGTTGAACTATCAATAACACCAACAACTCGAGGAAATCACACTAAGAAGAATCGGAAGTAATACAAGAAATCAAGATATAAATGCAAGTCATGCTGCACAAAATTAACGAAAAGGATATGTCGATACCAATTAAGGTTTTGCAAAGTCCAGTTGAATGATTCTATAGAAACAGAAAACTCTTATCTCACAATAAACCAGTACTATTACTATTATTACAATATAATAAACCATTACTATTACTATTATTATTATTATTGTTATTATTATATTTTCCAGTACTGAATGAATCCTCCCGCTAAACCCTGTAATTTGGAAGATAAACCCAGCACTACTTTTTAAATAATAATAATAATAATAATAATAATAATACAATTTTTTTAAAATAATAATTTTTTCGTACTGATATTTTTCTAAATATTTTGATTGCAATAAACCAATTATGTTATTTCCTAAAAACCAAAAACCAAGTTGATTTCCGACTGTGCTAGAACGAGACACTCCATCACTTGTGCCTAAATACAGTAATCGTTAACCCCGAGAAATTAGTAACTATTAAATAAAAAAACCAACAATTAGATCCAAAAAATACCAATTTGATTACCGAAAACTATGAAACAAAAGTTATTATTAGAAATTAGAGAAAAATATTATTTAAAACTAATTTACTTACTAAAAATATGAAACCAATTTGGTTATTAAGAACTAAGAAATTTACAACAAAAATATTTAGAATGATGCCATTAAATATCATATGAAAAAAATAATCATTTCAGAAAGGCATACTTTTAGTATTATTTTTGAAAACTTAGGTATAAGTGTCCAAATTTTTATTTTTATTTTTAAAAAAACAATTACCTTTGTAATCCTTCGTCCTTTCATATGAGCAGCACGTGCGATTTAATATTCAAAACAGCAAGGTTAGAGTATTTCTACGATATTGAGCCAAAAAAAAAAAAAAAAAGGTTCTACAACTACAAACAAATGAATAGGAAGCGATAGATTGAGCAAAAGTTGGAGAGCTCAGGTGATAATTAGCCTCAAAAAAATTAATTAATTCACTTCAATCTCCGATTTATGATTTTTTGTTTTTATTAACCCCTAAAATGAGTATTATACTTTAAAGTTCCACATTTATATTTACAATAAGGATAATATTGCAAGAACATTAAAGTCCAGGAAAATCTATTATCAAAGTTAGAAAATTTTGATGTCAATGTAGTACACTGTAAGTTGAGGGCCATTGGCGAAATTAGTAAGTGTAGTATTAATTTTGACCACTTTTTAAAATTCATGGTGAAATATGGAATAAGTAATAGCTCATTTATAAAAATATACATTTTCTTTTCAATAACATCGAATACAAACTTGAATATGGTTAAAAAAAACTAGATGTTACCGATCCAACTTTGTTCCGTTTCGAATTTGGTCGTCCATGATTTTTTCCTACCCTCATCCTTCGATGCCTTTTGGACCTCATCAAAGATCTATAGCACCTTCCCTATGCCCCCGAACAAGGTCACGATTCTCATCTACGACGAGGATTTTCGCCATGAATGTCTTGTCGTTGAGAGGTGAGCAACAAGTTAGTTTGGACCACGACAATTATCATCATCGACGAAAATTTTTACTGTGTTTTTTGTTTTTTTCCAGTCTTTTATGCTCTATTTAGAACTTGGATTTTTTAGGGAAAAGAAGGAAAATATAAGAGTTTTTTTTATTTAGATTCAAACGAAAAATGATAGATTTTTTTTTTCCCAAAAAAAAAAAAAGATTTATAGCAGAAATGGTCCCTAAACTATCACACTTGTGGTAATTTGGTCATCAGAGTTTTACTTATAGCAATTTAGTTCCTAAATTTTCTAATTATAACAAATTTGGCTTCTAAATTATCTCAATTGCAACATGTTGTTAAATTCTGATCAAAAATATTATTTAAAAGTACGTTGTAGCAATTGAAAGTATATTTAAAAGAAAATAAATTGAACAAAAAAATTTATAGAGATGAAAAGATATATTCTTCACATTTTTTAGAGTTTTTGGAGTTTTACATTTGCAGAAAATTTTTATGCATAAAATTCATTACTTACATTTTAAATACACTTTCAGATACCACCATATATTCTTTACATGTATTTTTTATCAAGAATTTTAAATTTACAATTCAGATAGTCTAGGGACTAAATTAATACAAATCAAAAAATTCATAGACTTAATTACTACAATTAAAATTTCAAAGACCAAGTTGTCACATATTGGATATTTTAGAGACTATTTGTGTACCCAAAAACAAAAATTAGATTTAATGTTATTTTTTTATTATATAGAATTTGGACACACTAATTAGTAAAAGAAAGGCAAAAGTTTAAAAATAAAATTCTTCAAAATTATAGGAAAAATATTTCTTTTTCTTTTTTGACATTCTGCTCACAATTTTTTTTTTCTCTCTAAAATTTGGGTTCCAAACATACCAGAATTTGTTAAAAAATATGGTATCTAAATAAAATACGAAATTTAAATTTAGTTTTAATATAACTTAGAGTAATCGTTTATTAAAAAATGGATAAAATTTAGGGTAATGCTACAGACTAAGTATTGGTGCCCGACACTCGTAAACGTATCTTATTGATTTATTATAACACCAAAAATAGTGCCTCATAGCANAATGTGTAGAGTGTAGTTGAGCAGGGGAGGGGGAAAAAGGCAAATTCGCGCCTGGTTTTCCTTTCTACTACTTTTAACACTTTCTTCCCTCCATTCATTGAATGCCTCTCCCTCTTTCTCTCTGGTATCGTTAAGCTTAGAAGAATCGAGTAGTAATGGAGTCAATTTCGGTGCTTCCTCTTCCAAACCTAATCCCTCATTTCAGGCCAACTCTTACTTCAACCACCACCAGATTCTTCCCTCCTTCTTCTTCTTCTTCACGCCTGACCGCCATTAAACCACCTAGGAGAATTCGTTGCGAGTTCGAAGGCAAAATCAATGGCGCTCTCTCCGGCGAATTCGACCCCCGTTTCATCGACCGCGTATGCTTTCTTTTCTCTTTCTACCTCACCATTATTAGGCATAATGCTTTTCTTTCTCAGTTTTATATGCAAATTTCTTTCTTTTTTTTTTTTCTTCTCCATTGTATTGTACGACTGTTTGTTCTGGAAATCGCTTTGGTTTTGTTTGAATGTTTTGTATTAGGTTTTGTTGTGGATTAGTATGCAATATATATACCCAAATTTGTTAGGCCCGAAATGGAACAAGGCAATATGAATGAATGAATGAAGTTTTATTTGTTGCTCGGAATGTTAATTAGGCCTTAGGAGAGGAGAGTAATAGGTTGAGAAAAGCCATGCGATTATAAATATATTATTATTGTACTTTTGTGCATTTTTGTTGTAGAGTTTTGATATCTCAGGAGGAGGATCTTGGCATATCATTGTTAGTTTCAATCGGTTTGGTGGTTAACTTAGTGGGTTTCTTCAAATTCTTGAATGCCGGCCCATTTGAAGGAGTTGGGTGAAAGAAATTGCATCTGTTGGTTGTACTTAGTATGTTTGTGAATTGCATCTAGCTGAAGGTGCTTTTTCTTGAATGAAGTTTTGGATTGGAGCAGAGGAAGTTAAAGCTTTTTATCATTGTGTCCGAGTTAGGACTTTGCATGTGAATGTGCTTCTTGTAGTAGGAAACTTTCCTTGGTCTGTTATCACAGCAGAGAAATCTGGGATACTCATCAAAAGAAGTAAAAGTTGGGGTTGAAAGCGGTTACATGGCTAAAAGTACAGTTTAGAGTGTGAATTATTTGCTTTTGCATTGCCCTCTTTCTATAATGAATAGATTTTGATATTGTGATTTTTTTTTTCCAAATAAAGAAACAAGTTGAACAAAAATGAGAATCGACTCAAAAAAAAAAAAAAATCATCCAATTCTTAAAAATCATAAAAGCTGGAGATCCTTGAACCCTTTAGCTGAAAATGCCCATGAAGAAACCTGGTGCGAAAAAGATTCCATCTTGAAACTAGTCATACAGATATAAGAATTCCTTTGCAGCCAAATTAGCAGTAGAATGGCTAAAAATTAAATATTTCAACAACGAATACCACAGAAATAAAGCTGTTTGACAATGCAAGAAAATTAATGATCAAGGCTTTCTTCAGTCGCACAAACAACGGGGATGATGATGGAGAATTAGAAGATATATCTTGTTTTCAAGGATTCAAGTTATTTTTGGTTAGACAAATAGTAGTGGAGCTTTTGAAGGTTTGAATGGTGAGATTAGGGATAAAAGAGGAAAAGCTTACTTTTTGCTGATAGAGGGCAGTTTGTTCTCTTGTCCTTATACTGTATCTTATTAGTCTTTTCAATACAGTATTGTTATCCAACGAAAGAAAAAGTAGGTTTGGAAGATTCCCACTCAAATACTAAAGTTGAATTCCTCAGATGACTACCTGATTGGATATTGAATTTTGCTTTCATTTGTTCTTTTCTCATTTACATTTTCAATTACTAAGTTTTCTAAAATTTTCTATCTATGTTTCCTGTATAATTGGGTTTCCCCTTCACCTTTTTATTTTCTTTTCTAATAAAAGAATGGAAAATAGGAAGCTACTATTATTAATGAAAGATAAGTATATACAGATCTTAGAGGGCAAGAGGTCAATCGAAAGGAAAACAATATGAAAAAAATTATAACAAAGAAATCCAATCCCTCGATTATCTGATTGCTGCAGATATTGTCAGTGATTACATTGCCGTTAGTTGACGGGAGATTTTGTATCCAAGATGACTGTTATTAAATCAATGGCCTGTGGGTTGTTTCAAAGTTTCCATTTTGAGCCTCTATCAACTTCTGGACCAAAACATTTGTAATTATTAGGAAATCACAATTTTTTATGACCTCTATACTCTAGAATCTTACATTAATTTTTACCGGCTGATTTCTTTACATATATTTATTCAGATTTGTTTCTATTTATATTTTTAGACGTGCTCTGATTTTCGTTAGTCTTTTTTCAATTGTTTGTTTGTTTGATTGCTTTAAAAATACTAGTTTTGCTGCTTGGGGTGTTCTTGTGAGCCTTCTTTTCCTCTCTTGGATGCCAAGTGGCATACATGTTGACTTGCTAGACATTAGCTCAAATGTCCCTATTATTCTCTGTCAGCAAAAAGCACTGGAAGCAGCAATGAACGATATAAATAGCTCGTTTGGAAAAGGAAGTGTCACAAGATTAGGCAGTGCTGGTGGAGCTTTGGTGTATGTATATTCTTTTGTTGATATCACTTTCTTTTTATGGCCCTCTTTGGCATTTATTTTAAAATATGTTAAATGCCTGGAGACTGGAAGCAGCATTGGTGGTGCCTACACTAATTACATTTCGGATTTTAAAGGAAATAGATTATATTGCATTTTCTCCATTGCAGTGAGACCTTCCCCAGTGGCTGTTTGACATTAGACCTTGCCTTGGGTGGTGGCCTCCCAAGAGGAAGAATTGTGGAGGTAATTGGCTGCATATTTTCATATAGCAATTTTCTTTCTATGCTTTCCTGCAGCACATGCCTCATAGATAGGTTTTTCTGGTGTATTTTCCTTTTCTTACAGTGTGGAATTTGCTATAATTGTTCTTATTTTCTGAAATTACAAAGACGCCGAGCAATCTGGAACTATGCTTCAATGTTTGGAATCGTGTTTTCTATCTTCCACTGGACATAAAGAGATTATTATTTACTGATCAATACCCATGCTGGTGTATTACATAACATATCCACTGGCATCTAAACATGAAATAGCTTACGTAGTTCAATGGTTTTTTTGTTAGAGTTTTGAAGCTTATGTTGCCTACTATAAAGATTTCCAATGAGAATACATTGTACATTGATCAGTTCCTCCAGTATTAATCAATCACTTAAACCATCGCATCAGCAGTATCACTGTGTACGATGTGGTTTCAACAAGTTAGACTACTCAATGCATTCTGAATTTTTAGCTTCATTCTTTTTTCACGTAGTTGTACTTTTGATTAGCATCCAATGTACAAATATATCCTCAACATCAACTAGTGAAGTCTCATTTCTGGTTGTTCAGATGATATATTTTTAATAAAAAATGGAACTCATCTCTTGGCAAGTATGCTATTAATAAATACAGAATACTACCTTTTTATTTTTTGGGGCTGGAAATTTAGCATGCTACTTAATTGCATTATAAGCAATGAGCAATCATGCTATGTGATTGTACTCTAAGCAATGAGCAATCCTATAATTTGTCTCTTGTTGATCTCACATCTATTATCAGTTATCAATTGACTGGAGCAGTGAATCTTCGGCATATTTTATGTTCTCTAAAAACTTTGTTTAGCATTTTGATTTTAAATTCATAGCATTTTCCAGAAATGGGTTCTTTATCTTCTGCTTAGTTTTTCAGATTTTTGGACCAGAAAGTAGTGGAAAGACCACTTTAGCACTCCATGCCATTGCAGAGGTGCAGGTACCAAATTCAGTTGAAATTTTGTATAATTTTTTTAAACTTCAATTATCTGGGTACACCCCTCTAAATCTTTTTGTAATGAGATAAGCATTGAGCTTTTAAATGGTATCTCGGCAGAAGCTAGGAGGAAATGCTATGCTGGTTGATGCAGAGCACGCTTTTGATCCAGCATATTCTAAAGCACTGGGAGTTGATGTTGAAAATCTAATTGTCTGTCAGCCTGATCACGGTGAAATGGCACTTGAGAGTAAGATCTGGCAGCATTCAACTACTACTTTGGTGCTTGTACCAATATTATCTTGCATGATTGATCTGTGGATATCCGGTGCTGTAGATTACACTAGTTTACATTTTCAATTGTCTTATATATACTTTATATATATTGGTCACGCATGAGAGTTCTTAATTGCAGACATGATGTGCTAATTGATCGTCTCTATTTCAGTTGCAGATCGTATGTGCAGGTCTGGTGCCATAGATCTCATCTGTGTTGATTCTGTCTCTGCTCTCACTCCACGTGCAGAGATTGAAGTGAGCTTCTTTTGTGGTTCTACATTTTTACTTGTGGAGGTTGCCAACTTCTGATTCTGTCCTTTTGGTCTTGTCTATTGTAGGGTGAGATTGGTATGCAGCAAATAGGGTTGCAAGCACGTCTGATGAGCCAAGCGTTGCGTAAAATGTCAGGAAATGCTTCTAAAGCTGGCTGTACTCTCATATTTTTGAATCAAATACGATATAAGGTAACTTTTTTCAAGTATTTATACTTTATATAATCTGTTTGATGGCATCATTTATGGTATCATTGCCATTATTATTGATGACATCACCTAGGTCCATATAAGTTTAGTTGTGGATTTATTTTTTCTTGTATATTGATTTCAAGTACACATTGGATCATATGTATTAGTTTAATTTAGAAACTAACAACTTTGGTTCTGGATTTTGTAGATTGGTGTATATTATGGGAATCCAGAAGTGACGAGTGGTGGAATTGCATTGAAGTTCTTTGCCTCAGTTCGTCTTGAAATACGTTCGACAGGGAAGATAAAATCTGTAAGCACTATAGCTAACTCCCTTTTTCTTGCCCATGCACTTTTTCTATTTTCTGGTGTGGTTGTGCAGAGCTTCTTGACATAACGTGCTTATCTGTATACATTTTCTTTTCATGTTTTCGTAGTGGTACTCTATAATGTTCGTTACTCATGGATCTATATTGATTAGGTTAAAGGAGATGAAGAGATTGGGGTTCGTGTTCGTGTGAGAGTACAGAAGAGCAAGGTATAGTTGTACCTCAGTCCATGACGGTGTACCTTGCTTAGATAGTGTTCCTTTTATTTATTTATTTTTTTCTTTAAAACTATTTTAGATGAATGATTTCACTGAAATGGATTACAGTCATTCATTACCTTGTTTAGTGGACATGCTTTAATATCTGCCTATTAGTGAGAAGAGATTGATCTGCTGCAACTACAACAGAGTTTGACTGACAATTTTAGTATATTTTCTAAGCTTCTACTTCTATTTATTATTCTAATTGTTTGTCCACCATTGTTTCTTTAAGTAGTATTTTCATTTGTAGAAATATCCTTATATAAGTCGTACTTTTCACAGGTTTCAAGGCCATACAAGCAGGCTGAATTTGAAATTATATTCGGAGAGGGAGTAAGTAAACTGGTAAGTATAGTAACAGAACACGATCTGTTTTCCCCACGGAATGTAAAAAACATATCCCATTGGAATCTGTTTTCTTCCAGGGTTGTGTTTTGGATTGTGCTGAAATGATGGAGGTTATAGCAAAGAAGGGCTCTTGGTATAGCTTTGAGGACCACAGGTTTGTCCTTGAATTTCTATTTGCAGCTTGCTTTCTGGTGGTTTGATATCTGGTAAAAGAAGTAAGCATCCAAAGTCAAGTTATTTTTGTCTGGACCACGAGAATTGTCTGCTTTTGACTTGTCAGTAGATAATAATATTACCATTCGTAGAATATTAGCATATTACCATCTTAATTCTTTTGCTACTCTTGACTTTTAACTTTTTTGAATAAAAAGTTAGCATAAGTTCATCTCTTTTTTTTTTTTTTTTTTTTTTTTTTTTTTTTTTTTAAAATAATTTACTTGGGTTAGTCTTGGAAATTAGTTATATGTTAAGATACAAAAATAAGGCCTCTTATTGCTGGGCTATTCCTTTTCCTTTCTGCTTAAAGGTTAGGACAAGGGAGGGACAGGGCATTGCAGTACTTGAGAGAGAACCCTCTTGTTCTTGATGAAATAGAAAAGGTATGGATATACTTTATATTATTCTTTTGGTAGTTTTTGGTTTGAATCTGATGTGAAATGCTTTATACTACTCTTTTGGTGGTTTTTAGTTTGAATATGATGTGATACTGAGTGAGAATTTAGAAGAGATGAGAGAAAGAAGAGGGAGAGTATTGAGGAAGAAGAAGAGAAGAATTTAGAAAAGGAGAAGAAGAACTTTAAGAAGGGAGGAAGAATATTAGAGAGAGAATATCTTAATAGTTATACATCATTAATCAAGTCTTAAAAATAATGAACATAGAAGAGCTTATTTATAGAGAATCTCTTAAACAAAATTAGGAAACTAACATCTTCTAGAAACAAACATAAAAGGAAAACATTAAACTAGTTACTAAAACCTCATAATTAAATAAAACATAATAATCATACAGATTCCTAATAGAGCTTATTTATATTGCTCATCATTCTTCCAGGGTTCTGGAATTCGGGTTCTGGAATTCGACTCCGACGAGTTAAAATTTTGGTAAACTATGAAGCAATAAGCGAAATCGGAGGAAATTCTTCAATTGGAAGTCTTGATTCTTGATAAAAATGTAGAATCTGTAAACAATACAATTAAACCACTTTATCTGCATAATAAATATAGGAGAGAACACACAAGGTCTTAGAACACCTCGGTAAGTAAATATATCTATCTCATTGAAAACTAATCCAATAGTCATATTAGAAGAAAAATTAAATAAATGTGCATTAGATCCAAGAGAAACTTTAGGAATTGGAAACTTATGTAGACTAGGATCACAAGGTGGGACAGTATCAATGATTTCGGTCATACTAGAGTTATCTTTCTCATTAGGTTCAATCACTCGTTCCTTAATAGAATTATTTTCCTCAACATATTTAACTATTTCTTCCCCTTCAACTATCTCGTCCTCCTCAATCTCGTCCTCAACAGATTTACAAACTGGCTGATATGAAGTGGTAATAACATCCCTTAAGACTTGGCAAAGTTGGCTAATGTTGGCTAAGTCGATTTTCATGTCAGAAATATTTTTGCGAAGGCTACAAACTAATACAGGATCAACTGTAGGTTGGCTATAATAGTTTCTAGAACATGGCTAATACTAGGTTGATATAAGAATGTCCTTTCTAATTTTTCTTTCATCTCAACCCACAAAGTGATAGACAGGTGATAGTAATGTTCAATTTTACGTTGTACTAGTTTCCAGTAAATTTAGCAAGTCTAACTAATTTCTAACTAGCATAAAAAATATATTGATCATCAGCTAAATTATGATAGTCAAAGAATTCCTCAGGAGCACTTACCTAAGCTAAAAGGATATTATGGTTTGAAGTACCATCATAGGTAGAAACTTCTCTTATGACCCTATCATCGTGTCTTATCTCCTCAGTGTAATAGCTAGAGTGGCTATCGCATTGTTGAGAATAATATAGAGCGCGGTCATATTGTGAATCATGATAATATCGATTGTCCTTATATGGTTTATGGTAATAGTATAGAGAATAAATTAGAACACTCATATACAATAATTATAATGAACCAAAACACATTCATGAATTTTCTAACTAATAAAACCATAAGAAAAATCTTCAAAATTAGAAATTGTTACCAAACAAAGGTGTAACTGCAAAAATCTTTAAGATGGAAGTATTGACTTGCGGGTGTGGGATCTGAATGTCTGGTGATTGTTAGAACCCGCAAAACAGTGGCTGAAACTCCAGTTATAGACTGGTACAGTGGCGGAAGTCGGTGGCTAGCATTGATACCAACCAATGACAATGTCAGCAGTGACTTTAATGCGAGCAACGGCAGCATTAGAAGCTTGTGGTGGCTGGTAGGTTGCTGGTAGAAGTGGGTAGCGCCCACAAGTGATGGGAGTGAGAGTGGTGGAGATGGTGTGGTGGAAGCAAAGGGGGGGGGGGGAAGAAGAGAAATGAGTTTCTCTTTGCTGTAAATTTTTTTTAATTTTTTTTTTGTCAAACCTATTGTGTTGGAGTTTGGGTAGCAAGTTTTTTTTTTTGACGAAAATAACTAAAAAAATTCTAAACTAAGAGCAACGAAAAAATTTGGAGAGATTTCGGCAGAGAAACGATATGGTCCAAGAAAATTGAACGAGGCTGTGATACCAAATGATGTAGAACAAGAGTGAGAATTTAGAAGAGATGAGAGAAAGAAGAGAGAGAATTGAGGAAGAAGAGAAGAATTTAGAAAAGAAGAGGAAGAACTTTAGGAATAGAGGAGGAAAGGAGGAATATTAGAGAGAGAATATCTGAATAGTTATATATCATTAATCAAGTTTTTAAAAATAATGAACATAGAAGAGCTTATTTATAGAAAAGCTCTTGGACAAAATTAGGAAACTGACATCTTCTAGAAACAAACATAAAAGGGAAACATTGAACTAATTAGTCAAAACTAAATAAAAGTAACAATTAAATAAAACATAATTATATAAACCTAAAATGGTCTAATTAATAATAATCATATAGATTCCTAATATAGCTTATTCACATTACTCTTCATTTATACTGTTATCTTCATATGACTCATTGAAACGCTTCTTGTTAGTATCATGGAGCGCTTTCATTATCCTCGTGAAATATCTCTTACACGAAAGTTGTCATGTACTTACCGAGCTTATACATTTCAACAAATCTTTTTCCCTTGGATCTTTTGGGTGAAACGTTATCATAACACCTTTTCATAACCAATGGTATTTTTCAACCTTATAATGTAGGAACCCCTACTTTTTCTAACTTGTGTTACAGATAAAAGTACCTCGATGGAAAATAAGCTTAAATGAAGAAGTATGGAAAAAAAAAAAGAGAGGAATTTGATTGTTCTTCCGATAATGTATTATTTAGTGGTTGTTATCTTTCTGTGTAAAACTCAAAACCCTTGTACAAGATACTCCTCTGCCTTGTCGTTGTGTTAACTTGCTATCATGTTCAATTATAGTTTGTGTATACACTTGATGAAATTCTTGTAACTTGCAGATAGTACGGTCCAAAATGATAGAAGGAACTGGACAAGCAGGTTTTCTGCAACCGAGAAACTTACCATTGGTCCAAGACGATGAAGATATTTTTGAAGAGATTCGATGAGAATGGACAAACTAGTGTCAATTTTTCTACATCGGATTAAGGCATTAGGCAGGGACAATGGTTGAAAGTGAGCAAAACCAACGTAGCAGTGGTTAGGTTAGTCTGTCTTACACATGTCGAAATGGGTCGACAATAGAGGTTTAGCAAATATTCCATTCAATTTTTGGAGCTATCGAGTTACATCAGTGCTTATTGAAAATGTGAAGTACTAGCAAAGATGAGAAAATATCGACCGTGAGCCATATAAATTCAATGGAAAGAGGGGAGAATGGGTTTTTTGGGTTTTGACGTTATATTTTCACTCATCGTCGGCTTCTATTTTTCCACATTTGCTTCTGGAATTTCATTTTGCACCTCTGCCTGATTTACTGTATTTGCTCCATTCAAAGAGAGAGAGGAAACGTAAGTGAGGAGCATATCTATTCCATTCATTCCCATATCTCAATATACCATCTTTTCCAGCAAAAGGAAAGGCTATTCTCTTTGTTCACTTCCAAACAAGCATTGACATTTTATCATACGCCAAAAATCAGCACAAATGATCACCTTTCTTTGGTTATTTTTTACTTACGGTTTCTTCACTTGTTCTTACTCAAGCACTCCAAACATCCACTTCTGCCGGAATCGAACTCTGAGCACATACTAGTTTTTGGTCTCATAGCACAATGTTTGCTTCTATGATTTTTATTTTCGTTTGATAAGCTGATGAATTGAAAATTTGGGTTCTGAGTAGTCACTACGAAATACTAAATAGAGGACTGGTGAAAGAGGGCTTATTCTTCCCACCGTGAGTCGATCACAATATGTTAAAAGTCATCAATGTTAACACGGTTAACTTAAATTTTGTTTGGAAATATTCAATTTTTTTGTTGTTGAAAATATCTCAACACGTTAGCTTGAATAAATCCCATCATTCATTTCGTTTTCAATAACAGAAAAAAGAAAATACAAATATTGCCAAACAAGCCTCAATTCAGAAGTTTGAGTTGAAAACACGATGCATGATGAGTAAGTTTTGTTATCAGTAGGAAATAGGAAAGGCAATAACTAATTAAAAGCAAGCGAAAATGTTACAAGTAAAGGTGTGCATATCGAGAGTATATCCTGAGGTAATATTCTTGTCTGGACAGTTACTTGGAGAGGCTATAACCACATAAAATTACAACATCAACAAGTAGATTACAATTACATCTTTCTACTGTGCCAAGGCACTTGTGTTGTAGACAAGAAGGGCACCTCCTGCAAGAAGCCCAGCTAGAGTGACAGCCCATATGGCCAACCCAGTTGTACCTGCAATTATATATAATATGTCATGTTTCAAATAATCACATCTTAAGATTATTTTTGTAGCAAGTAATATTAGTAATGGGTTTTTATGTTCGAAGCCTATCAAATGTTACACCAATCGTAGTAAAATAATGTTAAAGCCAATTAGTATGTACTTTTCTTGTATCATAACTCAAAATTTCCAGGTAATAACCACGAGAGTTTTACTTTTCCAGAAATAAGAGCATTATCAAATGCTGAGGAATTCCTTACCACCAACATAGACATCACCAGTTGGAGACCAGTCATTAGTGTTGAAGATTGGACTGCATATCAATGTTTATACATCGTCAGCATTTATAAATTAATACTCCTTTTTCTTTAATAGGGTAAATTGACATTCGTATTAGGATAACAATTTTATATTACTCGCTACGTGCGTTGTTAAACACCTCGAATCCATTTCTCAATCGTTGATAATTGGACTTGGTACACTTCATACTTTTAGGCTCAGTTAAACTGATAAATGTGTGTATATGATGCAAGCTATGTTGTAAGTAGGGTAAAATATAAGTTGATGTAGTGTCACACTACAACCTATGTTATTGTTAAAAAAAATTTTCAAAATAAATAAAGCACATTAAAAGTTTTCCTATATTCCAAATTTTCTATTTAAGGGGAGTAGAAGGACAAAACAAAAAGATACAAGCCAAGTATGTGCAGTGAACTCGGACTATTTGATTTACAAGTCGCCAAGTACTAGGAGTATTCTCTAGTTCGTTATTATAGTTCTAAGAGGTATTTATACATGAACTTTTCAGCTTAATTAAGATTTCAATTCTCTATCTATGATATTTATATATACATATATATATATATATATATATATAGGAATTAAGTTTTCAATTCTCTATCTATGATATATATATATATATATATATATATAGAGCACCAATACAGTAGGTATTTTTTTTTTAGAAGTTGAATCACCATTTAAAGGGGATCCATTTGTTATTATTCGGTGATTGAACATACGTGCATCATTAATGCTCTTTCTCTCTCTTACTTTTTACAATAAAAAATGTGCATACTAAACTTTAATTGGCCAAATTGATACCTACCCATAGGTAAAAAAAAAAACCCACTGGATTGGTGTCCATATATATGGTTGCCAATCTAATAGGTATTTTTTTTCTTTATTGGTTTTTTATTTTTTTTTAGCCGTTGGTTTATCATTAGATGATTATCTATTCACTTTAATTAAGTGCATGACAAAACATATTTTATTTATTTTTCTTCTCCCTCTTACTTTTTACAATAAAAAAATGTGCATACTAAACTTTAATTGGCCAAATTGATACCTACCCATAGGTAAAAAAAAAAAAAAATACCTACTGGATTGGTGCTCTATATATATGTATATATGGTATATGGTTGCCAATCCAATAGGTATTTTTTTTTTACCTATGGGTAGGTATTTTTTTTTAGCCGTTGGATCACCATTTAATGGGGATCTAATTGCTATAATGAAGTGCATGAAAAGACGTGCATCATTAATGCTCTTTCTCCCTCTTACTTTTTACAATAAAAAAATGTGCATACTAAACTTTAATTGGCCAAATTGATACCTACCCATAGGTAAAAAAAAAAAAAAATACCTACTGGATTGGTGCTCTATATATATATATATATTTATATATATATACACAAGTGTACGTGTGTGTAATTTTGTGTACTTTTCTTAGTTATGACTTGTTAAAAAATCCCTAGAATACACGTTTATTTTAGGTGTCAAATTATTGTACAAGAATGAATTAAGTTTTTATTGTAGACTCCTATAAATTGAATAGAAGGGTATTATTTTATCAACCACTCCCGCACATACATACTTTCTAAGATGGAAAATAACCAATATATATAATTGGAGGAAAAAGATATAGCAAAAATAATAAAGGATGTAATAATACCTGTATCCGTCGACGTTAGCACCGTATTTGTCTACGAACTGGTACACACCCTTTCCCTGAATCATATTATAGGTTTGAAATAATTAACATAAATTCTTTCCACCAAATAAATGATTAGTTCCGTTTTAAATGGTAGAGAGAACTTTAAATTAGACAAACCTTCCCTTTCCTGCCGGAGGCATCAACTCCACCCCTCAAGTCCATGCCACCATTAATTCCTGTAATTAAATTGATATCAAAAAATTGATAAATTTCTATCTATAAATAACATGATTTCATGCTCAAAAACCAATTAAGTAATCCCCACATATCACATAATCTTTGCTATAAATAGTGACACATGCATTATAACTTGTACGCAAAACAAATATTTATGATATTAATATATGCAATTAGTGATGTCTTAGAACATCAAATATTGCTCGTGTTAAAAATTAAATAATATATAAATATGACAGAATCTTATGAAAATTTTACGATTCAAAAATATTTCCGATAAACAATTGTAGTAGTACCGAGTACGTACCATAGGGCTTGTCGGTCTTGATCTTCTTGCCTCCACTGGCCTCAACTTTGAAGGAAGTAGAAGATCTTGAGAGAGAAGGAAGGCCTCTCACAGACGACTTCTGAAAGCTCAAAGGAGCTGATTTAAGGCTCACTGATGCCATAACTGAGGCTGCCATTTCTGCTAGCTTAGCTACTTCTTTTTGGCTCTTGCTGCGTAACTTTTAATTTTCTTATCTTGTTTTGGTATCTCCCTTGTTATTATTATTATTTCCCTCTAATAATATAAAATTGCCAATAGGACAGAAGTGGCTGCTGGCGTGACACGTGGCGCTCATTCTGTGGCGGATATCTGGATATGATTGAGAAACGTTATCAACATGGTAGCTGTTTGCACCAGCATTTCTGTGCTAGTCTCTCATATATGAAATCCAGGGACCCATCTGGGTTTGTGACACGTGGACTCAGTCATGTCTTAGTCTCATTACGAAGGATGATGGAGTTCTGAAATTTTATTAAGAAATAATATTTTTTTAGTTCGAGGAATTACCGTATTAGATTAAACTTTTTGGAAAATCTTAATTAGAGCTCAACACTCGGAGCTTCTGTATTTTGTTAAAAAAAAAAAAAAACATTACTTCTTCATTTTTGTTGTTTAGACAGACTTAGACTGCTTTGCATATTATTGGGTTTCATGCAATTTAAATTTTATGCCTCTAAAAAAAAATGCACACGTTCCTTTACTGTTTTCTATTTCTTCTTCAGTTAAAACTCTCTTTTTTGGCATATTGGAGTCTGTCATCTTTTCTCATATTTTCATTAGCATTTGCACCTAATAATTCTTTGAGATACATTGTATCTGGCCTTGTTTGAGCTTATGGTGCTCTTTCACGTCCAGAAAAATAAACACACAAACTCAAATGAGGAGGAATACGTTATTCCTTGGTTCATATTGAACTCCAAATCCATAGACTCCAGTGAGATGGCCATGCCATTACAAATTCTGAAACTCTTTCTGGGTAGAGTCTATCTAAAGTCAGGTATACCGTTATCAGGAAAGCAGATTTATTATTAGATGAAGTGATTCGAGAATATATTGTTAGAATTAGTGGAAGAAGTTCGTCAAAACAGTTGTTTTTATGAAAACAATTTTATATTAATGAAATGAATTATTATTCAATTAAATAATAAGGTATAATGTTACTTGAATAAATGTCAATTTAATTGTATTAATATGTATCTTTGTGATTATGATATAGATTCATAGAAAACAAAATACAAAGTATTTATAATTAATAAATTGAGATTCACAGCAATATAAATAAGATTTAGTATTTTATTTATGTTGCAGCAGATTTTGGAAAAGTTTAACTTATCTTAGTTAAACTAAAGTCGGCTGGTGTAATTTAACTTATATTAGAATGGATCATAATGGAAAAGTTTAACTTATCTTAGTTAAACTAAAGTCGGATAGTGTAATTTAACTTATATTAGAATGGATCATACTGAAATTCTATTGACAATATTAAGGAAAAAGAAATTTATAAGCAATGATTAACATTACTCTTAATTTTGAGTTAGTTGTAATTGTGTATTATCAAATATAAATTTATTTGAATTGCAAATGAGTAGGATCAATTGAGGTTAATATTCTCTGATGTTTGGTAAAATATATTTGTTGAATTATATAACTATAGTTAGTAATATAGAATTTGGTGAAATAATATTTCTCGGTAGATTTTGACACTTGATCAAAAATCTTAAGCCTAAGTGTATTAACACTGATTTAATCAACAAAGATGTTGACTGATGATCCTTAGATAAATCAAAAAAATCAAGAAACATATAATTATGTTTTTATGATATTATATAAAGGGATATTTAACAAAGAATTATTGTGACATGAGACTTTACTCCAAAAATGTAGTTATGGACAATTGAAGTGCAATTTCAATTCTTTAGTGAAAAAGGCCTAAAACTAAATAATTAACATATTTGTTTAATTATTTAGGAGCAATTGTATATGTCTCACAAGATCACTGAGCTAACTTGTGTCAATGATCACACTGTTACTAGACTGGCCGATTAAATGGTAATCGGACGAAATTGGGTTGGACTGCTAGAAATGCCACACTCCTGACCCAGTTGCTGGGCATGGGCATGTAGCACTATAAATGAGAGGTAATTGGCTTCAGTTTTGGTAAATGTGGATAGAACTGACTAGCTTAATCACAAAGTAATTAATCTTTCCTATATAGTTAATTCCATATGTAGATTGATTGTGATTCAATGAACCTAGATATAATTAAATATTTGTTTTTTTTTTATAGCAAATTAAATGTTAACAAATCAAAGAAAACCGAACAAGATAATAATTAGCTAATTATTTATAGAAAAGGCAATTAAAGATAATTAATTATACAAAAGAGATAATCCGTTCACTAAGAAATTCCTCTGGGAATTCCCTAACACTGACCAAATTTGGCTAGTGCAATTAGGGCTAGGGCTACACAGCACAGCCATAAAGGCAGTAGGCACGTGGCTCCTTCTCAGCTTGCCCATTAAGTTCTGTCCGTTTTTCAAGTGAGAAAAGATTCATAAATATAAGTAAATAATCATTTTTCTATTCTTTTTTCTTTTTCTTTGCGAATCTAGTACTAAAACTATTTTTTGTATAGTATATAGAAACTATATTCTAGTATGGCTATATATGAGAATAGACCAAAAGATCTTTTCGGGATTGGAATCATACGCTTGGTCTTCTTGGATCAACAAGAAGTATGATTCTAAAAATATGTAATATGTCACTATGAGTTTTTATAATGCTCCTAGTTGTTTTCCGCTGTGGTTATTTAAAAGAAAAAATTGTTGGTAATTTTTCAAAAAAAAATAAATTTTAAAATTACTATCGACTGTTATTTTTCTCTAAATCTTTTTAATATATATATATATATATAGACACCAATCTAGTAGGTATTTTTTTTTTTTACCTATGCATAGGTATCAATTTGGCCAATGAAAATTTNTTTTTTTATTGTAAAAAATAAGAGAGAAAGAATATTAATGATGCACGTCTTTTCATGCACTTCATTATAGCCATTGGACGACTAAAAAAAATTCCTAGCCATAGGTAAGAAAAAAGATATCTATTGGATTAGCATCCTCTCTCTCTCTCTCTATATATATATATATATATATCACTATAAGCAGCTAAGGACTATCTCCTTTAATTTTGAGGCTGCAGCCATGCCACTAATTATTGCACCCTCTACATTGGGACTAACACAAAAGTCCCCGCATATGGCAAGCCTCTTCTTCTTATCCAAAAGGCATTTGTCCTCTCTTGCTATGCTTGTAGCTGGAAAGGCGCTTCCCCTACAAACACAAGAACCCCAAGAGCACAAGATTAGCTTTACAAGATTACAAAAATGGCAAGATGAATTCAGATAATTCTTCTTTTGTTTTGATGAGGCTCTTTATTTGAAAAATCTTTAGAGCAATAGGGAATATGGAACACGAATCTCTGTTTTCGGAATGTAAAACATAACTCATAAAGCACCTAATAAACTATCTGGTGAAGTTCCTAATGATCCAAGAAAAGAGCAATGATGGGTTCTCAATCAAGGGAAAATCTAGGAAATGCATATTGAAACTTGAGAAAGAAATAATAATACGTTGCGTTCAAAGGGACGAAAAAATCAAAATTTTCAAAATACAGAGTGCAACGACAGCAGATGCAAGAATGAACGTGGCAAAACAGTGTAAAGGATCAATATTCTTTCAATGTTATATAATACTTGGAAATGATTCTAGTAAAAACACAACCATGTACCCATAAAATAAATGTGGTCCATTCTGTTCGTCTACAAATAGTTCAACATTATGCAAATCAAGATATTCACGTCAAGCTTTACTTAAGTAATGTATCTGACAACCACTTAGGTTTGAACAACTTTTTTCAGTTTTCACCATTTAACTCTGCCATATTTCATTCTACAGTAAGCAAGCACATTGTGTAGCTTTATGCTGGCTTTTCTGTGCTTAGCACACTGGTTAACAGTAAATAAATTCTTCATATATTTGTTTATTATCTGAGAATTAGCTAGAAAAAATTAGGGCACTAGGATAAGCACTGACCATCTATGAGCTTTCTTATACAAGGGCTGAGAAGCATTAATTCCTGTGCTTTGGAATGCTTGAAGTAGTTCTTCAGAAACTCTTCTCAATATTGCATCCGAAGGATTCTGAAGTCCAGTTTGAGAGATTATACTCTGAGCATACTCCTCTGTTGAATGCAATATCCATCGCTCACTGCATGGAAAGAACACGAGATATTGTAGTAGTGCTACTACCATAATTACTAGTAACAATAATTTTACAACCTACACTTCATGTATAGTTACATACCTAGTTGCAGAACGCCCGGGCTTGCTGCTGTCACAATGAGCCCAGCTTAAAACTTCAGAATTTTTTATTGAGAAGCCTTTGTAGGGTATCTGGATTATAGATTAGGCACATAGTCAACCACGTACAAACTCAAAGACAATTAAATATAGGATACTAGGGCAGTAGAGATCCGCTGTACTCAAAGCATAATTGAAATAGTTTGTTGAGGACTTGCATGATTAACTATCTTACAGAAGATAAAGGCTCCACAAATGCTAGCATGAGAGCAAAACAAGGGTGAACGGGAATGTCTTGCAACTTTTCTGCCATCTCTGGAACCAACTTCAAATCTATAAAAACAAACAATAAGTATGGACTTATGGATCTTTACCAATAATGCCAGGCCCAATTAACAAAACTAACACTGGTGAGAAAAGAAAAAAGAAACAACAAAACGTCTTTTTTTTCACTTATGCCTCTGACATAGAATACATGCACCACCAATATAATAAAATACGTAGCAAACTTTTCGAGTCCATTCAAGATGAAATAAAGAGACAAAAGCAAATCCTTATCAGCTACCTGACAGTCGACAAGAGTTTATCAGAGCTTACATCTTATGGCCCTTCCTATTTAGTGGATGTCATCAAAATGACCTCCTTAGACATGAGATAAACCTCTTTAAAGAGCATAAAGGCAAGAGAGAGCTACAATTTGCCCTCGTTCCGAAAAATTAAAGGAAGGGCATGAGGTTTATTTATATATAGAGCCAATTAATGGTCTTCTCAGATCTGAATCAGTTAGCCATTAAAGAAACAAATCACGTTATACTAAAGGTTTCAAGCAATGTAACAACTGGACTGTTTCATGTTGTAGTTAGGTTAATGTGCAGCTAATTACATTCACTGAAAATTAAAAGTCCTCCGTTTCTAGAAATAAGATTTTATGGAAGAAAAAAATAATAACTAGCTCGAATTGTAAATATTAACTTGCTAGTTATGTAACCAAGCATTATAGTTCAAAGCTAAAATTAAGGGCCATCTAATATAGGCACAAAAGCAAAAATAAAGGGTCAAGTACAAGGGACACGGTTTGCGCAGAAGAGGCTTTACTTGATTCACTCACCCGAAGTTAGCTTTTTACACTTTTCTAAATGAAACTTCCAACTTTTTCTCCTCCATCTCTATGGTTTGATAAACTTGGGCAACAACTAATACATGTTTCGTATACGGGAATGTTGGGATGAAGGCTCTAAGAAGCAGTTGGCTGTTAATCAAGACAACAAGATCAGCAATCTAGTCCACTAGAAGGAAATATAGCAAAAAACTGAGAAGCTTTATCACACTTCCTCATAAACATACATTTCTTTTTTGTAAGAACTCCCACATAAACGTACTGTCGTTAATTACCAAATGAAAAATACATTACTAGATAAACATTTCAACTAAAAGACAAACGAAAATTAGATCATACCAAGAGGTGGTGGTCGTCCTGTTACAGTTGTGAACCGGGGTGAAACAATGTTTTTATCTGATGCTACTACCCCATTAAACTGGCCAAGATTCTGTCCATCCAAGCTAGTCAACATCCATAAATCTTCATTCTGTAGCCATTCCAATCTCCCAACACTTGTCCCAAACTTAGCTTCCACTCCTATGAAAATTAATGAAAATACTGGGACTGAACCTTAAATACAGAATTATTCAATAGAAATGGTTGATCAATCCACACATACCAGGCTCACGGCATAATGCTTTGCATATAGAATTCATTCCTGGAACACCAACATATCTTTTACTTACCTGGTCCTACATAATATACGGATATTGATATTCAGAAAATCTACATCCCAAACAGCAGAAAATTTTGGAATATGAGCGCATGGAAAAAGCTTTATGTTAACAAATATTAGATGCACTTCATTCTAGATATAAGGCACGATTAGCATTAAAGCAAAAGAAATTTCCTTGTAAGTTTACATGTTAGTTGTTACCATTATTTTCCGGCAATCAAAGTTGGTGCTTTACTAGTATATCTCAATTTTCTAGGAACTACATCAGTTGGAAAAATGATAATGTACTGCTTGAGATTTTATTGTAATGAAAATAAAAGCAATACATGTAAACCTGTTCTATGTCAATGAACTTGCTGAAGGTACAATCAAAGGACCCAAAGTTCTCCTNAGTCTTAACTTTATACTCATAACTTCTACCTCCAATGCAAATCACATACATACACATATTCTTCATTTAAATCTGCAAAGAGCCATGAAAATTCAAAGACCCTCTTTCCAAAGATTTAAATAAATGAACTGATTCATTCCAGACACACACACACACACACACAAAAGAATTCAGTGATTCAAATCCATTTCCCTTTAGATTCAACTACACAACCTCCAGACCAAAACCCATATTTCAAATATTGTAATTGGCATAATCTTGAAATTCTTATTCTTCAGTCATCTACATTTTAGAGAGAGAGAGAGGGAACCTTCGTTGGGACATGCGGCCACCGGGGCCTCTAGCAGATTCGAACAAGGTAACAGATACTCCATTTCGAGCGAGAATTGATGCAGAAACGGCTCCTGAAACTAAATTTTTATTTTTTGGAAAGAAAATCAGAACTAAAATAATAGAGTGTTTATATGGAAATGAATGAAGAAAGGGAAATAAGTAGAGAATTCTTACTTCCAGTTCCCAGAACCGCAACCCTAATAGTGGTATTATGCATCTAAACACGGCGATGGCGACGAAGTACGAATTGGGATAAGGGTAGATCAAGCCAAGCTGCTGGAGCCTCGAAGCTCATTAATGGCGGATGGAGATAACAGGACACCGGCTCTACCGGTAGAATCGTATAATAAAAAGCAAAGCGACCAGTAATCGAACTCCCTATCCGGTTCCCGCGCAAATTAGATGACACGTAACGTACTATATCCATAAGAATACTTTATGCTTTTTTCTTTTTTTTTTTTTTTTTTCCCCCGTGACAACCTACACGATGATATATTCCAAAGTCACACATTGAATTAAAGACGTCAATTTCACAGAAATTTTAATGTACTGCGATCCATCGGCTCAGGGCAAAGAGTTTCTGTTTAATATTTAGCCACGCAAAGATGGCTTGGGATCAATTAAACAATCCTGCCTTTGAGCAAATTTGGGATTGATTGTCCTGCACAGATTCCGTCACAATTATATATAAATTGATTTTTATTTTTTTTATATAATAATAATTGAAGTATAAAAAAATCTAATAATATATGGTCATATATTAATATTGTTTAAGTTTAAATATTTGGGATTATGGTATCTTTTTGAATTAATGATATGTTATATGATTTTGATATTAAATATTTTAGATTTGATAACTCCAACATGCTAATATTTTATTTGAGTATGTTTGTAATTATTTATGACTGTTATTAAATTATAATTTCAATGAATTTGAACTAAAATTGGAGTTTTCAGTAAAATTAACTTTAATTTAAATTTCTTTTTAGGGATGTATTTAGACTTTTAAAAAATTTGAACTAACATAGGATTGTTTAATTAATCCAAAATGACGATTTAACTAAGGATCTCGATATACTAATGAGAAAATTGATCCTTAATTGAGATTTTTCAAAATTACACTGCACCAAATTAAATAATGAATGATGCGGGGATTATATAGTAAAATAATAACAATAAAAGGGATGCAAAACATGAAGTCCGTCTCACCCTACCCCTACTAACATCCCTAGATTGAATTTAGGAGTAATGTTTCGTCTCTAAAAGTATGTATGGTAGGACAAAGAAATGGAAAAGAGAGGAGTAAGAAAATTAATGGATGTATTTGAGGTATATTAACTGTTTAATTGGAAAGATTTTAGAAATAAAGAGATTAAGTATTAAATTTAAGTTTTCAATTTTACTAATTTTCGCTCTCTTCCTAATCGGATAGATTTTAGGAAGAAGCTTCACAAATAAGTAACAGAGTAGTTATTATACAACATTCGTTCCCTTTATTCATCCTATTTGGAGAGGATTTTAATCTCATTTCGTACTTGTCAAATATGTAACAAGAAAAAGTGTTATCCTCTTCCTTTCTACCAAACATAACCTTAAGAAAATATATATTGCAGGTGATTTTGTGAATTTTGTTAATTACTTGTAAAATATAATTAGAAATATAAATTACAATAATATCTCATGGATAGCTCTATTGCTACACCTCTTTTTTTCTCTCCCAACCTCTCGTCTTAGTAGACCTTTTTTTAAAATTTAACAATTAAGTATTTTCTTAACATACTCCTTCTCAATCTTTCTTATTCCAAATTAGTCGTCACTGAAAAAAAAAATTCTTTTATCACTTATTAATTTTAAAAATTTCCCAATCTTTTGTCTCGATCTTCTTTATTTTAAAAATTTCCCAATCTTTTGTCTCGATCTTCTTGAACCTTTTTCTTTATTGACAAAAACTTGCCTTATAATCAAGATAGCTAGACAACTTTTGGGATTTGAGATACTAATCATTTTACATTTCTTCTAGTAAAATAGAGTTCTTAAATTAATTTTTTTTGAGTTCTTAAGAACAAGAGAAAGATAGAGTTTCTCGAATTATTTTTTAGGATTTTTGAGTACTTTTTAGGATTCTTAAGACTAAATAAGAAAGTGAAACTTTGAAAAAAAAATAAAAAAGAGTAAAATGGTCTTAGATATTTTTTAGGTTTCTTGAAAACTGATAAAGAGTTAGAATTCTTGATATAGATAATTAGAATTGGGAATTCATAATATTTTTTTTGTATGACTATAAATCTGCCTAAAAATAACTTTTACAAAAAAATAAATTGACTTCTTAAGAATTTTTTTAATAATAATTTGTTGTTTAAAGGGTTTTTGAAGGGAAAAAACAAAAAGTTAAGACAAAGATTTAGGATATTTAATTTTATTTATGTCCATTTATGTCATTTTATTTGAGATTATTTTTATATTTAATAATTAGTAAATGAGGTATATATATATATATATATTGTTTTAGAATTTTTTTTCTTAAGAATTTTTTTAATAATAATTTGTTGTTTAAAGGGTTTTTGAAGGGAAAAAACAAAAAGTTAAGACAAAGATTTAGGATATTTAATTTTATTTATGTCCATTTATGTCATTTTATTTGAGATTATTTTTATATTTAATAATTAGTAAATGAGGGGGTGGAAAGAGTTAAAAGAGTGTTCGAAAGTCCTCTACAAAAAACGTCAATATTTCTGTAACGACTCCGTTACAAACGACATCATGTCATACCCGATGAGGTAATCATCATCGTCTAGTCTAAAACCTCTGGGCTGCGTTCATTTCCTAGAAGCCCAACAGACCTCTTATGACATGGGCTTAGGCCCTTGCCATTTTGGGCTCTACAATACTTTTCTGCATACGACAACTATCTTTATACGACATCTTTTTTCAAAAAAATTCTATACGACATCTTTTTACCTACAACACAATCAATTGATTTATTTCATCTACGACATAAATTACTCATAAAACAAGGGGGGAAAAAAACAAAAAAAAAAAACATAATTTATCCTGCGACATCCATCTATGATAACAGCATAACCTACGATTGCAGTAGTTGGGCATCCGCTATTATCGAGTTCGAATTTAAAATAGAGAATACAAAAATCACTCACATGTGTTCGTGTAATTAGTCATATGTAATTTTATATATTTATCTATAATTATCTATTATATACATATATTGGTTGTCAATCTAGTAGATATTTTTTTTATTTATATATCATCATTTAATAATAATAAAAAGATATATATCATTAATATATTATTAATATTATTTTTTTCGTTTATTTTTTAATATAAAAAATATTATTAATATTATTTTTTTCGTTTATTTTTTAATATAAAAAAATGTATAAATTTTAATTGGTCCAAACCATACCTAAATATAAATAATAAATAAAAAAACACTTCCCATACTCGTATATATATATTTTACTCTGCATATGTCCTTTTGTCTAATAAAATACTATTATTTTATCACATTTGGGAATATTAAATGCCACGATTCACACTCAGATTCTTTTATTTCTTTCTTGATTAATAAAGGCTGGCTTTGGGTAATAAAAACTTTGACAGTTCAATATCTTCTCTTTCAAATTGTCAAGGCGCCGTTTAAGATAGTTTTGATGCAATTTTATTCATATTTGCGTGCAAATCTATGGAATTATAGATGGTCTATTTCCAGCACTATTACAGGAATTGATAGGTCCAAAAATGATGTGGTTTGACTGTATTGATGGTGTTTGTCATACTCATACGCTTCCCCATAAATTTATATACTTGACTAATCGCAAAATTATAAAGAGTCAGAATTTGTAAACCACTATTTACATTTTGTACCGTGTTGTGCGGACTAAAATCCTATGACAGGTCATATGTGTAAGAATATGTGCGACCTCCACCGCATATGTTATGTGCGACCTCCACCGCATAAGAGTTGCGTGCGACCTCATCCGAATAGGTTATGTACAAACTGAAAGAAAAGGAAACTAGTTTTTACTTCGTCAAACGGGTAACCTACAAGGAAAGGGAAACAAAAGTCTCTCTTTCAAATTCAACCAGTTACCCGATTTAAATGATTACTCAATTATGTTGTTATTCAAATTGTATTACCCGATTGTAGTTACCTATTTTCACAATTAGGAACATTGAGTTACCTTCATCTATATAAAAGGAGCTCAAGGTTTCAGGATGGGGGGATCTTTTTCAAAATCTAGAGAAGCAAAAGAATTCTTAAGAGTATTTTCTTCTTTTCAGACAACACATTGTAATTTTGAGTTCTTGTAATCCTTCAGAAAATAGTGAAAAACAGTGGATGTAAGCTCATCTTTTTCGGGGCTGAACCACTATAAAATCCTTTGTCTCTTTATTTGCTTTGATGAATAACCCAATTTACACAAGCCACATCTCTTAATTTTTCCTAAATTTATTGTTGACAAAACCTCCATCAACAATTGGCGCTAGAAAGAGGGCTATTCCGGCGAAACAGTTTGTCAAAATTCACTTTTTTAATAATGGCAAACACTATAAATACTACCAGAGTTACCGGAACTAGCCAAAACTAACCCCAAAGCACTGTTGCTACACAGGCAGACCCTGCTCAGGATCAGCCTACTATGACCGCAACAGAAAACCTTTCCCAGAGACAGCATCGCATGGAGGAGACACTGGTGAATCTTCAGCAAGTCACTAACCAGATCAATGACACCTTGCGACGACTTGCTGAAGGGTAGATGGTGACCCCACCACAGCACGAACGTCCCAAAGGACGTCCTGCTCAACTACCTGAGAAGGGAATACAGATCCTAGAGACAAGGAGATGCGACCAGCCAAGAACCCAGCAAGAGCGTCATAAAGATCGCATCTATAAAGGAAAAGGCAAAGTCGCAAACTTGCCTCCAGAATCTGGTACGGAGAGTTCAAGTACTAACTGTGATCGTGGACAACCTTCTCGCAAATCCACTGATAGTCAAGATCGTTTGAGCAGCGAACGAAGACGACCATCGAGAAGCGTCTTCGAACGAATCAGCAGAGGGTCGAGACAAGATCCTGCAGACCTAAGACAGTATTTGGAGCGACGACTTAGCCATGATCGATCCTTATCGCATCATAACGACCAAAGCCGGTCTCGTCGCACTATTTCGCTGGATTCCTCTCACAGATCGCAGAAGACTCTACCTGACCAGCCCGCCATGCATCAGGATAATGATCAAAGGCCGCCCTTGCCGCCAGCAAGAGATAATGCTTTCCCTTTGAACATCGATATTCACAATTTAAGGATCGCATTAGACGCACTTGCTGGTTGGGACGATGAGTTCGCTGATGGGTATTGTCAATCGCCATTCAACGAGGAAGTTCGAGCTGCAGCCCTACCTACTGGATTCAGACTTCCCACCATTAACACTTTTGATGGGAAAACTAATCCACAGGACCATATGTATCACTTCAATGACTTGATGGAACTCCATCATGTCAATGATCATGCACGTTGCAGATGTTTTACTGTAACTCTCTCAGGAGCAGCAAAGAAGTGGTTCCGAGGAATTAAATCAGGCTCGATCTCGTCCTGGCAATAACTTTACACGGCGTTCTTGAGACAGTTTCAAGCTGCAAAGAATTTCACTGTTCCACTTGTTAGCTTGTCTGTAATCCGACAAGGTCCAGAGGAGACTATACGATCTTATCTCAATCGATTCACCTTAGAGTTAGCAAAGGTCAACAACCCACCTGAAGGGGGAGTTTTAACTCTCATGATGGGCGGGGTGCGACTAGAAACTAAACTCTAGGAGGAATTACTTGAGCGAGAGTGTAGAACTCTCGAAGATTTCTACCGAAGGGTTGATCGACATCTGAGGGTAGAATCTTCGTACGAGAATCTTCAAAAGACAGAAGGAAGGAAAAATACAACTAAAGATGCGATCACGACCAACAATAACGGTAATAAGAAAAATAAAAGGAGTAATGAACAGTTGACGGAGAATCAGCCTAGACATAAAAAATAGGAGATTTCAAGAGCTCCAATGCGGTTCAATAATTATACCGAATTGAACGCACCCATAGATCATATCTATGCGGTCACAAACCAACAAGAGCGCTATCGTCAACCGGAGCCCATGAAAAGAGAGAGAGCGAGGCGCGACCCCAACAAGTTCTGCCGGTATCACAATGATATTGGGCATGATACCAATAATTGCTTTGCCCTGAAGGATGAAATTGAAAGGCTGATTAAAGAGGGGCGACTACGGTAGTACACCAAGTAGAACGACGAAAGGCGAGAAGAAGACCAACAACGACCTCCAGAAATTCAACGCAAAGTCCGAACTATCTTCGGAGGACCGCATGTTGGCGGAGATTCGAAAAGGGCTCAAGACAGGTATACACGAGAAGCTTGACAACAGCCATTAACTAACGTCATACATCTTGAGCAGCGATCACGCAAGCTTCAACGAGTACCGGACATGGACATTACCTTCACAGAACATGACACAAAGGAAGTCCATTATCCGCATAATGACGCGTTGGTCATAAAAATTAACTATGGAAGCACACAGTTGTGGCGAGTATTGGTTGATAACGGGAGTGCTGTGGATATCCTGTACTTCGACGCCTTTAAGAAGATGGGTTTGAATGAGAGCGACTTGAAGCCTACCATCACTCCACTCTATGGTTTCACTGGTGATAGCCTGATGCCTATGGGCATAATCGAATTAATGGTCAATGTTGGAACCTATCCTAGGGTTTCAATGATAATGACCCAATTTTTGGTAGTAAATTGCCCCTCTGCTTTCAATGTCGTGCTGGGAAGACCAACACTGAGGGAACTTCAAGCAGTAACATCAATCTATAATCTCGCTATGAAATTCCCGACTCAACAAGGAGTAGGCGAAGAGCGAAGAAACCAATATGATGCGAGGACTTGTTATAACAACTCGCTGAAACTCGCAGCAAAGGATGCGACGTTCCGCACAATGATGGTCCACCTGCCGGAGGAAGCGTCAGTCGAGGCCGCGGGCAAAGCGTCGGTCAAAGCAGTGGGCAAGGCGTCAGTCGAAGCTCTAGTCAAGTCGTCAGACAAGGCGTTCGTCGAGTCATCAGATAAAGCGTCAGTCGAACCGTCAATGAAAGCGTCAATCGAAACGACCAGCGAAGACTTCGATCCTCAAGAAATAGACGAAGATGTCAGAACTGGACCCATTAAAGATCTGGAAGACTTATCATTCGACATGTCTTCCAAGACTTTAAAGATTGGAACGGAGGTTCAAGAACCTGTGCGAGCTTCATTGGTCGCTTCTTGGAGATCTAACTTGGATGTCTTCGGGATTGATTCGAATATCATGTCACTACCCCGTATATAGATACGGTAATCTACCTATGAGCAATATCAAAGTAGTACGCTGATAAGGATTGAGCTCGATCTCTTAGAAAGGCGCGAGCAGTCTCAGCTTCGGAGATTTGTTGGCAAACTTGTTCTTCGGCAAGACCTCGTTCTTCGGAACCCTCTTGAGAATGACTGTTATTATTGCCATCATTCGACCTGGGATATATAAGTTAGCTCGAACTAGCGGACACAAGATCGAGCATGCCTGGAGTGTAGGACAGCTTCGTCGCTTTTATCAGTTAACTTCAATGAATATCTTCATGTTTTCGTCATTCATCAATAAAGATGTCTACTTATTCATTATTCGTCATTCGTTGATCGTCATTCGTCAGTAATATTTCTTCAACTATTACTTCAGCTTCGTTTGATTCATCTTTATGGCAGTTTTCGGACACCATGAAACTCGGGGGGCAGTAGGATCAAAATTTTATCTCCTACTTGTTTCCGATCATCTTTTTATAGTTTTATGGCAGTTTTTGGACACCATAAAACTCGGGGGGCAGTGGGATCAGAATGTTATCTCCTACTTGTTTCCTAAGGGACTATGCAAACGTCCATTTAGAGGAGACGGGGTTTTTGATCGTCAAAGTATCTGAAACTCCTTAAAATCCTAGGATTTTATCATCGCTTCATGCCTTAGTATGTCGTATTACGCAATTTCCCTCCTCGAACAAAAAAGTAACTAAGCCAAATGTTCATTGTTCGATGTGATATATTGCTATATCCTATTTTGCCATGGAACTTTTGAAAAACAGTATTGAGTTTGCATCACTCGTATTAACTGTTTTCTTAAGCGACCTAACCTATCCTAACACTTAAAACTCGTTTTAAGTTAGTTAGATTCAAATCGCTAAAAGCGTACTGATCAGTCACTTAGTGATTAACTACTTGGTTAAAATTATTGTTGTGTTTTCATTATTTTGCAGGAGCATTTGACAGGAAAAATAATAATATTTATTGAGAATTGTCACCCAAAGCAAAGGAAGGGGGGATCAAGCCCGCATTGTTCTAAGAATAATAAAAAATAAAAAAAATGTTATGCAGAAGGGCTCGCGCCGCCATCTCCAGCTTTGGCAGTATCCTCCCTCCAGCTTTGAACGAGCTTGACCACGTCCTCGCCAAGGATGGAGAAGTCAAAGTCCGGATACTCGCAGAAAATGTTAAAAATGATGGTCGATGAGGCAATGTCACTAGCTTTATCTTCGAGCTCTTTAACTTCAGTCGCCTTGAACTCTTCGATAGCTTTGTGAACCGCCTCAGTGGTCGCCTCCTTTATGCGATCCGGATGCTCAGAGATGGTTTTCTCGAGCTCTTTGACTTTCTCCTCGAGGTTCTCCTTCTCGAGCTTCTCCTTGGCCAGTTCTTCAAGCAGTCGCTGCCTCTCCAAGTCGAAAGCTCCTCTCTCCTCCTCCCGAGCTCTCTCCGAATTCTCAAATGCTTGGGATATCTCTTCAACTTTTTCGGCCTACTCCAAGCATTCGAGGACCGGGTCGTGCATCAGAACAGCAGCAGCCGCGGTCTGAAAAATCTAATCGTTAGTACCAAGAGAATACATTCGAGGAGAGAATAGAAAAGTACTTACATTGGCCAGCATCCTCATCGCGGAACCAAAAGCGACCTTGGCAGATCGTCGCTTCATCCGCTCCCAGCCTTTCTCGGATATGAAGCGATCAATGAAGGCTGCGCTCATACTAGCCTTCTCTGGTAATTGGTTGAGGAGCGCAAAGAGCTCTTCATCCTTATCTGCCAGGATCGGTTCCGAAGAAGTGGCAGCCTCTTTAGGTGGTTCAGGATGACTCGTTGGCTGAGGCTGTGGTGGAGGGAAGCTTGCTAGGATGTCCTTGAAGGCAACTTTTCTTTCCTTCTCTTTCCCTTTTGATGATGGAGTGCTCTCGGGTGTCTTGGTTTTTGCCATAGACTCGAGAGTTGAGGGTGGTGCTCGCAAGCCGCTACCGATGACTATCTCTGCACAGATATATAAGTGAGCGAGGAGGATATAATACAGGTAATTAGAAAATGTATATATGATTACCTTCTTCTTGTTGAGGAGCTGGTGGTGACGCTGTTTCTAGAGAGGAATGTTCCGAGGCTGAAGGGGTGGCAGATGTTTTTCGTTTCCTAAGTCTGGAAGACGAGGCACCGGTATCCGTCTTTTTCCTTGGCTTCTTTTCCTTTGAGCTCGAAGGTCTGGACGAACGTACATGGGGATCAGGGAATGCGGCTACCTTTGGAAGCAGATCGCAAGCGACCAGGTTCCTGGAAGTTCCAAGAACCTTCCAATCAAATTCCTCGATTGGAAGGTCGTTGATTTTGTACACCCTTGTGAGCTGCTCCCTAGAAAGTCCAGGCCGTTCTCTGTTGTCTGCGATGACATGCGAGTGCGATCAGGATAAAAATAACAAAAATTGAAAAAAGGTGATAAATTGGAAAACTACCTACCGAGGTTTTGAAAGAAGCCGTTATCCGCATAGTCAAAGTGGAAAAATGGATTTTTCCATTTTTCCATGTTGTTGCGAACCCCGTAGATCATTTTTATTGCCTGGTTTGACCATTTGCTTGCATAAAAGAAGCCAAGATCTGACGGGTTTGATTTCACTTGGTAAAACCAAGCGAACTCTTCAGGAGTAGGGGTCTCTAAACCTAGCTTGTGGTAAAATATATACAAACCTACCATGTATCTATAGGTATTAGGGGTCAATTGAAAAGGGACGACCCTGTAGTAGTCAATAATTGATTTTATATACGGATGAAGTGGGAGGTGGACACTGCACTTAAGAACTGCTTCAGAAAAAGAAGCAATCCCTCGTGGTGGTGTGTGTGGTCGGTTGAATTCCATGAGCAGGCAAAGAGGGATCGTGGTCTTATAGCTGCACACGATTTTGCTGAGCTTGTTCGATGTGCAGCTCATCCTTATATTTGTACAAGACCAATTCCCCTCTATATCTTGATATCCTGAGGAGAAGGCAGGGGCATCCTTGATATGTCGAGGCCACTGGTCCCGAGGGAGGTCGCTTATACGAGGACTATTCTGCCTGACCTTTTGTTATCTCTACCTCGGGTTCTGGTTCAAGGTAGTCTTCAAGGTTAATGGAGCTGACACTGGAGTCAGATTCTCCAGAAAATGCATTCCCTTCCCTAAAATCCTCACTACTAGACATCTGAAAAGAAATACGGATGGATTTAGTCCTACGCGAGCATCAAGGATTTTCACTGTGTTAGTAAATTTTGGGAGTTCATCCTAGGATTGCACTAACAGTCAAGTTCATCGAATTTTTTCTGATTGGTCTATAGATTCGAAAATAGTTGCTCGAGCAGTTCATCAAAAAATAGGTAAATAGGGTATCAGACCCTATAAACTTTTTTCACGAGTTTTCCTTGACCATTATCTAGTAAGAGTATTCTATGAACCAGAAAAGGGGAGATCTGGAAAAATTCCTATTCTAGTTTGTTCGAATATAGAATGTGTTTCTATTCCTAGAAATTGAAACTAAGTTTTTCCAAGAACAGACGAAGAACAATAAGAGAGAAGAAATAAACTAACCTTTTTTCGGAAGCGGAGGGATTGAGATACAGTCTGAATTTTGTCGGAAGAAGGTATCGGAATTATGCGAGCTGAAGGACGAAACGGCGCTGTAGGGTTCTCTGAAAAATTTCGAGATGTTTTAGAAAGATGGTCTCTGTAATAAAGAAGCAGAAACAGATTGATTTTCGATATTTATACCTCGAACATCGCTAAATCACAGCCGTAGATCAAGATCTTTGATTTTCAGATCTAAAGACCGAAGTTTACGTGGGATTTGATTTTTTCCAAAATCAAATCAGTATCTTTTGAAATTTGAAAAGATTCGGTTTAAAAAACGACGATTGGCATCATCAATATCCTTTAGTCTTCTCGAGTTCTGCTATTTTCTTAGAAAAGGCGACACGTGTTTTCGTCTGTCAGAAAAAGGTGCGCGTGATCTTGAGAAAGATGAGGTTTGAGATCTGGCGACTCTTCGACTCTTTAAGGATCTCAAGTCTAGGTCGTGACATTACATTTTTTAAGTTCGCACTCACCTACATTTAAAGAAAGCTCCATTTTGTCCTAAAGAACTAATGGAGGTGGGGGGCAATTGTTGTGCAGTTTAAAATCCTATGCCAGGTCGCATGTGTAAGAATATGTGCGGTGCGACCTCCACCGCATAGGTTATCTGCGACCTCCACCGCATATGTTATGTGCGACCTCCACCGCATAGGTTATCTGCGACCTCCACCGCATATGTTATGTGCGACCTCCACCGCATAGGAGTTGTATGCGACCTCCTCCGAATAGGTTATGTGCATACTGAAAGAAAAGGAAACTAGTCTTTACTTCGTCAAACGGGTAACCTACAAGAAAAGGGAAACAAAAGTCTCTCTTTCAAGTTCGACCAGTTATCCGATTTAAGTGATTACCCAATTATGTTGTTACTCAAATTGTATTACCCGATTATAGTTACCTATTTTCACAATTAGGAACATTGAGTTACTCTCATCTATATAAAAGGAGCTCAAAGTTTCGAGATGGGAGGATCTTTTTCAAAATCTAGAGAAGCAAAAGAATTCTTAAGAGTATTTTCTTCTTTTCAGACAACATATTGTAATTTTGAGTTCTTGTAATCCTTCAGAAAATAGTGAAAAACAGTGAATGTAAGCTCATTTTTTTCGGGACTGAACCACTATAAAATTTTTTGTCTCTTTATTTGTTTTGATGAATAACCCAATTTACACAAACCACATCTCTTAATTTTTTCTATTAATTTTTCAAAAATTTATTGTTGACAAAATCTCCGTCAACGTGCCGGAAGTAATGTTCGTATTTATAAAGAAAATAACGACAAGGATTTTTTAATTCTTCTTTTCTTAATTTTTCTCTAATCGCCTAAATTTACCGTCTGCATCACGATGAGTGGCAAGACGCAGCAACGTGGGCCCACACATGTCCCTATCATTTCTATTGTTTCTCAGTTACTTTAACAAAAATATATAATTTGGAACACAAAAAAATGTGAATCTACCAAGAGTAGGGCAAACACTTGTCAAAAAAAAAAAAAAAAAAACGTAGAAAGGGAAGGGGACAAGTGGAGGAGAAACATATATTATATTGTATTTTATATAATATATGTTATGCATATACACATACGCAGAGCCAGATACGATGATGTGACCCTAAAGCAGTTTCACATGCCCCCACACTGTACACACCCAAAAAAAGAATTCCTTATACATTTTTACAATTCAACAATAATCTCGAGCTCACGTTTTGACGTTTGACCAACGTAACGACACCATTCGGAATATTTTTCCAATACTAACTGGGCCTACCCGCTGCCCCGCATATCTCACGTGATAATAATTAACATCTTACGATGTAACGTGATCCTTTTACATGTTGGTGTTTCACATTGCAAGAGACACGTGATGACTACTGAGTATAAAAACAAAAACTTTTCTTTAAAGATAACGCAGACGTTTTTTTTTTTTTTTTTATAAACAAGATGAATTATATTAAAATAACGATAAAATATTTTCATGCGGGACATATTAGGAATTAAACAGTCCTTCCTACTTATCATAACAACCAGAATTTTAGCTAATTAGACTAGTTCAGTTTGTTCAAATTTTGATAGAGTACGTGGTTGTTATTTTTTTTTGAATTTATAATAAGTGGTGGTCATTAATTAAACTCTAATTTTTTAAAAATAAAAAAAAAACACAAACAGAATTTAGAATAAAAGAAAAGTTTAATCTACCAAAACATAAAGAAAGAGTGGTCCATTTTGCGATGTTGTGGGCTAGGAAATTAGATTCTCTAAGAGTATGCGAAGTAAACCAAATTGGGATTCTTTGAAGGAGTATGCAGCAGTCAAAAACCATGTTTGATATTTCCTAGCCACATTGCTCAGGTCCCAAGTTAAGCTCTGGACTACTCTTGTGGAATTGCCTGCAAACACAACATGGAAGATATTTAGGGAAATGATCAGTTCAATTGCAAATTTTGCAGCTAAATACTCGCTAACTATAGGTGACACAGGGGGGTGTATTTTAGTAGTGATCCCCAAAACAGAGCTGCTAGAATTATGGTAGATAGCCGCTCTCACACTTGAATTTTCCCAGAGAGCTGTATCAAAGTTAATCTTGCACCAATCTTCTAGAGGAGGGTGCCAGGTGTGACTCCCAGAGTGAGTAGGAAATTTTGTAAATGGTTGCCCGAAATTCGACATGCTAGATGCAATTGTGAGGATCAATCTGTGTAGCCACGGAGAGGAGTTGTTATGGACTGCTTCATTTCGAGTTTTCCAGATAGCTTCCAAGGCAACAGATGAAAAAACAAGCACTTCAGAGCAGGGGGAAGCTGCCATTATTGGAGTATGGTCTGGTGAAGGTTGGAGATTCCAAGCGAAGGAGAACCAAATACGTTGAGCTACGTTGCAGTAAAGGAACAAATATTCAGTTGACTCTGGATGCCTATTGCAAAGAGGGTACATCAAATCCTCAATAGGAAAAATTTTCACTTATTTCTCTCTAGTTGGAAGAACATGTAGAATTATTTGCCACCAAAGGATTTTGTGGCGCGGATGAATCTTGGAGTGCAAAAGTTTGTTCCAATATATATTTGGGAGGTGCGAGGTATTGGAAAATCTCTGCTTTTTGGTCTATTAGATAGGCCCAGATCTAAGAGTCATTGCAGGGGAATGATGGAAGTATGACTCAGGAGATAACTGTGGCATGTTGAGGGTGAAATGTTGCCATAATTTTTGAATAATCCCGCGAACCGTCAGCTAGAATAAAGTCAGCCACTAGGAAGGATCCCTGAGATGGAAAATCTCTTGGATTTGTCTTGAAACCATTAATACCCGACACCCATGGCGTTCTCAAATTATTATGTTCTTCCCATCCCCAATAAATCGACAAGCTCCTTTTTAAATGAGGTCTCTTGATTTACATATATTCTTCTAGGACCATGAATCATCATGAGAAGCTTTCCTGTTAAGAAAAGAGTTATGTCCCAAGTATTTAGCTTTTAGATCCTGCAAACACAGAGAATCTTGGTTAGTTAAAATGCCCCAACCCCACTTCCCTATTAGGGCTTGATTGGGTATCCAGAGCTTGCCTTAAACCTAGACCACCTATGGATTTCGGTGAACATATGGAACTCTAGGCTCTGAAACAGAGTTTTGGGTTGTCACGACTATTTTTACCCCACCAAAAACATTGTAGAATTTGGTACACCCTTTGGCAGATTGATTTTGGAAGAGCAACTGTGTGCATTACATATGATGCTATGAATTGCCCCACAGATTTTTTCAACGTCAGTTGCCCTATCTTTGACAGTAGCTTCCCCTTACAACTTGTAATTCTTGATTCTAAACGATCTAAGATGAATTGGTGGTCCGCTGTTTGTTTTTTTTTTTTTTTTTTTTTGTGATCCAAACAATGGTAGACCCAAATACTTAGAGGATCTAGGAGCTTGTTTAATGCCCAAGAAGCTTGATACGTTATGTTTCTCCTCCATACTTAGATTTCTTACTAAAATGGATAGATGATTTCTCTAGGCTGGTAGACTAGCCAGACTATGAGCAACAGTTGTTAAAAGGCAATCTTGAAAGCCACTAGCTTTATCAATAGTAGCTCGGCCCAAAAGGAAGAAATCATCTGCAAAGAAAATATGATGCAAAGCAGGGCAAGACCTGGAGAGATTAATGCTATATATAAGCCTTGAGTCGACCTTAGCATTGATGCACCTAGATAAGGCTTCCATTCCAATAATAAACAGGTAGGGCAACAATGGGTCACCTTGTCTTAATCCCTTTTGAGGGTTAAAACAATGGAAAATGGATCCATTTAAGAGGAGGTTGAACCGAGAGGTTGTAATACAGTTCCTTACCCAATTTATCCATTGTTCATGAAGACCAAACTTAGTAAGAACTTAGAGGATAAAGTCCCAACTCAGTTTGGGATAAGCTTTATTCAAATCAAGCTTATTAACTATTAGCCAACCTTTTACTTTTTTGTGGTTCATGGAATGAATGACTTCTTGGATAATGATTGTGTTATCAATTGATCGACCTAGAACAAAGGCCGCTTGGGTAGGACATATAAACTTTGAGAGAAGGGGTTTGATTCTGTACACCAAGATTTTGGAAATGACTTTGTAGGCAACATTACAAAGGGAAATAGGACGGAAGTAATTTATGGAAGTGGGGTGGTCAACTTTCCGGATGAGAACCAGATTGGTCATGTTAATGGTTCGGTTCATATAGGTTGATAGAAAGAAACTATGAATAGTACTCACAAAGTCAACACCCACAATTGACAAATAGTGTTTGTAGAAGAGTACAAGCATATTGTCTAGCCCTGGGACCTTGATTGATCCCATACCAAAAAGTGTGTCCCTAATTTCGTCAAATTCAGGAATAGCAAACACAGTCAAGTTCTCCTCTTCTGAGATTATTGGCGAAATAATACCACTGAGAGTGGTATCACTGGGGTCTAGGTAGAGATTAGCCGAGGAAGGATAGTATATACTTCACAACTTTTGGAGCAAGGCAGAGTCAATGCTTTGCTAGAAGTTTAACCAAGTTCCAGATTTGTCTTTAATGTAATCAATAGAGTTTCTCTGTCTTCGAGTTAAGGTAGAGATAATGAGGAATTTAGTACAATTATCACCTTCAATAGGCTATCGAACTCTTGACTTTTGGCACCAGTGAAATTCTTCTCGAATGAGTTGCTCTATCAGAGAATAATGTAAATCATTCTTCTTTCTCAAGTTCTCAGGGGATAGTAGCATCTCTTGGAGAATTACTAGTTCTCTTCTGAGGGATGCCATATTGGACTTTAGTTTACCGAACTGAGACTTGTTCCATTGAGTTAAGGCCAAATGAGTGTCAGCTATTTTTTGACAGAGATTTGCTATTGGGGGTCAGGAATGTTTGGGACGCCAGCAATGTTTGATCACCTAGAAACTATGTGGGTCACGAGTTCACACGGCCTCAAACTTGAATTGCCTTCCTAAGAAAGTGGCATCTCCTAATGTATCACATCAGTGGCTTCCACAGGAGAGTTGCTAGCAATAACAGACTTAGGGGTGATTGAGGCAGGGGCACTTTTGTGGACCAAACCAAGTTCCTCTAAGGATAGACATGGTGGGATGGTAATAGTAACATTTCTTGCGCACTTTTTCCAAGAGAAATGGAAGCGAATAGAATTTCTATTGGGTGAGTGAGGGCTAGGTTAATTCCATGGCAGGATTAAGGGAGAATGAGATAGTTGGCATTTGCTTCCAGGTTAAGAGAGAATCCCTGGTTAACAGATGATGTGGCTTGGAGTTGGTCTGGAGTAGGAGTGAGAAGGCTTTCAGAAGAAGAGATTTCGATGATGGGAGGTTGCGGGTCAATCCAAGTTAGAATTAGACTCTTAGGTTGATCACTCTTTGGTCCCATAGAGGTTGATGATGATGATGGGCTTGTTTCATCCTCGATAGTCAAAATGTGGGGATGAGCTAGTCTTTGGACTTTTATGGCTAGTCCCATAGATGGAGTCAATGGCCTTGGATGTAGTGTCAATCTTGCTGGCTGTTGATGGAGGTTTTATCAACAATAAATTTAGAAAAAATTAAGAGATGTGGCTTGTACGAATTGAGTTATTAATCAAAGCAAATAAAGAGAGAGGATTTTATAGTGGTTCAGCCCCGAAAAAGATGAGCTTATGTCCACTGTTTTTCACTATTTTTATGGAGAATTACAAGCATTCAAAGTTACAATGTCTCGTCCGGAAATTTCTCTCAAATTGGAAGTCAGGATTTCGAAATCTGAAAATTGGAGAGTTGGAAAATTGGAAAATTGGAATCCCCCGTCTGAAACATTGAGTCCCCTTTATATAGGTGAAGGTAACCCAATGTTCCTAATTGTAAAAAGAGGTAACTATACAATCGGGTAATACAATTCGAGTAACAACATAATTGGATAACCACTTAAAACGGGTAACTGGTCAATCATAAGTAGGAGACTTCTGTTTCCCTTTCCTTGCAGGTTTCCTGTTTGACGAAGCATAGACTTGTTTCCCTTTTCTTTCNATTGAGTTATTAATCAAAGCAAATAAAGAGAGAGGATTTTATAGTGGTTCAGCCCCGAAAAAGATGAGCTTATGTCCACTGTTTTTCACTATTTTTATGGAGAATTACAAGCATTCAAAGTTACAATGTCTCGTCCGGAAATTTCTCTCAAATTGGAAGTCAGGATTTCGAAATCTGAAAATTGGAGAGTTGGAAAATTGGAAAATTGGAATCCCCCGTCTGAAACATTGAGTCCCCTTTATATAGGTGAAGGTAACCCAATGTTCCTAATTGTAAAAAGAGGTAACTATACAATCGGGTAATACAATTCGAGTAACAACATAATTGGATAACCACTTAAAACGGGTAACTGGTCAATCATAAGTAGGAGACTTCTGTTTCCCTTTCCTTGCAGGTTTCCTGTTTGACGAAGCATAGACTTGTTTCCCTTTTCTTTCGGAAGAGGTCGCTCACAACCTATACAGAGAAGGTCGCACATAACTTATGCAAAAGAGGTCACACGACTACACGGTGGAGGTCGCATATAACTTAAGCGGAGGAGGTCGCATATAACCTAAGCGGAGAATGTCGCATATAACCTACACGGAGGAGGTCGAACTTAACCCTTATGCGACCTAACATAGGATTTTAGACCGCACAACAATTGTCCCCCAGCTCCATTAGTTCTTTAGGACAAAATGGAGCTTCCTTTTAACGTGCGATCTTAAAAATACGATGTCATGACCTAAACTTGAGATCTTTGAAGAGTCGAAGAGTCGCCAGATTTTAAATCTCATCTCTCAAGATCACGCGTATCTTTTTCTGACAGACGGAAACACGTGTAGCCTTTTCTGAGAAAGATAGCAGAATTTGAGGAAGTCTAATGATGTCAATCGTCGTTTTTAAACCAAATCTTTTCAAATTTTAAACAATTCTGATTTTTTGGAAAGAATCAAATCCCGCGTAAACTTCGGCCTTCAGATCTAAAAATCAAATTCCTTGATCTACGGCTATGATTTAACGGTGCTTGGAGTATAAATATCGGAAACCAATCTGTTTCTGTTCTATTTCACTGTTTCCATCTTCTCAGAAAATATCGAAGCTTCAGAGAACCCTAAAGCGCCGTTTCGTCCTTCAGCTCGCATAATCACAGTTTCTTCTCCGACGAAGTTCAAACCATCTCAATCCCTCCGCTTCTAAAGAAAGGTTAGTTCATTTCTTCTCTTATTTCTTCTGTTCTTGAAAAAATAATTTCAATTTTTAGGAATAGAAACTCATCCCACATTGAAGTGAAATTAGAATTATTTTTTATCCCTCTTTTTCAGTCCGTAGGGTAGACTTACTAGATAATAACCAGAAACGAACTTGTGAAAAGAATTTCTAGGGTCTGATACCCTATTTTATTTCCCAACGAACTGCTCGAACATTTATTTTCTGACGAACTGCTCGAACAATTTTTACGAATCCCTAGACCTCTTAGGAATGAACTTGCTTGTTAGTACAATCCTAGGATGAATACCCAAAGTGCTGGCATAGTGAGAATCCTCAATGCCTAAATCCCTGCATATTTCTTTTCAGATGTCTAGTAGTGATAAATTTAGGGAAGGGAATGCATTTTCCGGAGATTCTGACTCGAGTGTTAGTTCCATAAACCTTGAAGATTACCTCGAGCCAGAACCTGAAGTAGAAATAACAGGGGTCAGACAGAGTAGTCCTCAAATAGGTGATCTCCCCCAGGACCAGTGGCCCAGACATATCAGGGATGCCCCTGCATTTTCATCTGGCTACCAATACGTAGAAGGGAATTGGTCATGTACCAATATAAGGACGAGCTGCACATCGAACAAACTCAGTAAAATTACGAGCAGCTATAAGATCGCCATACCCCTTCGCCTACCTATGGAATTCAACCGACTACACACTGCACCACGTGGATTCGCTTCCTTCTCTGAAGCAGTTCTCAAGTGTGGTGTTCATCTCCCACTTCATCCGTATATAAATCGATCATTGATTACTATGGGGTCGTCCCTTTTCAACTAACCCCTAATACCTATAGATATATGGTAGGTTTGTATATAC
>JXTB01000073.1:1148934-1166103 GCA_002914805.1 Parasponia andersonii
ATATCATCTCTGTCATAACAAGGCCAAAAAAAACCCCCAGTTTATTTATTTTATTTTTGTAAAAAGGAAAATGATCTTTTTGTGAAAACGAAAAAAGTAGGGTATATTGGTATGGTGTCGCCAAGAAGGTCGGTTAAAGGCCCGGTCAAACCCACATCATTCAAAAAATCTCAAAATCCGGAGACAACATTAAACAAATGTTTAATATCTTTTTCTGTGAAAGCTAAAAGTTACTCATTAATTAAATAATAACACAGATCCAAAAGGAAAGGTATTGGAAGGAGGTAGCCCCTCCCTCTCACACCCGTTATTTTTTTATCTTTAAGATCTATGGGAAGATTAAACCTAAAGTCCAAATTAAAAACAAAAAAAAAAAGACACTATCTAAGGAATAAAAAAAAAAAAAAAGAAAGGCACATTTTTATATGTCATCTTTGTTTGTTAGGCATTTGTCTTAGTAGATTGACAGACAATACTGAATAGACAATGTACAAGCCGGAATGACCACTCTGCACCAAATTCTGCAGCTGAGAAGCTGAGCCATGGTTTTGGACTCTTTCTTTTTTTTTTTTCAGTCACTTTTATAGTGAGCAAAATACAACAAAGAAAGTGAAAAAAAAGGAGGGGAAGGAAAACAGTGACAATTCTGTATTCACATGCAGTGAATTGGATTCAGTTTTTTTTTTAACTGCTCTATTAATATTGAGAATCAAAATAAGAACAATGAAAAAAAAAAAGAAAAGAAAAGTGAAGAGATTGAAATTGATTACTTTTAAGAAATAAACAGGCATTCATTTCAGTCCAAGAGAAGTACATTATTCATTGATTTATTTTATTGAATTACTTTATTCAATAAACTTAGCTATTGCATGTCTAAACCCTAATAATAGACCACATGTGGTCCACTAACGACCACCAAGTCTTAAGGCAGATCAGTCCCATCCATCCATTAAATTATTAATCAATATATCTTCACATAAATAATCAATTCTTTTAAATAAACAACTGAAACAAAAAAAACAAAAGAAAAACAATAATAAGAGTAATATTAATAATAAGCGTTTGGGATCAGACTGACGTGCAAAAAAAAAAAAAATGAAGCAGCATAGCTGGCGCCTCTGATCAACTGTTTGAATCTTGGCATCATTCCCCAAACTTTTCACAAAACAACAAATCGCCAAAAAAAAATCTTATTAAAAAAAAGAATAATATAATCTAATTCAATATGATTCATGGATAGTGACAGATTGGATAAGCTCAAGCTCAAAAACAATGTGCTGCAATGTAACATCAAATGGCCCACTAAACAAGCTCCTGAAGCGCGTGACATACAAACGTCGTGTTTTTCTGCTTTAATTTTCTCGACAACTTTCCGGGAAAACTATACAACGAACGAAAAGAAGCTCATCATGAAGAAAAAAAAGAACAAAACAACAGTCTAATCTTTTGATAAAACATTAGTAGCTGCTTCTTTTTTTTTTTTTAATAAATTCAAAAGTTAAAACAGTTAGAGCTAGTACAGAATATAGAACTACAACAATACCCAGAAACGAACAAGAAAAAAAAGAACACAATAATAACAAAATTAAAAATAAAAATAAATCAAGATCAAAACCCGGGGAATATTTACACCTACAATTCCAACTTAGAAATTTTCTCTGATCATGACAAACACTGTCGTTTTGGGGGTATTGGGTACCAGAATATTTAACCAAAAATAAAATTTAAACCCACAAAAACAAAAATAAATAAAAACGCTTAAAGCGTTACCCCTCTCCAGCTCTTTTCAATACTGGTTCGGTTCGGTTGGGTTCGGTTTCGACCGGGTTCGGTCGGACCGGCTCCTGCCGTGGCCGGGGCAGTTTGTTTTGCCGTTTCCACCGCTAACATTTCCGTCCGATCTCTTCTGCGGAGACGAGAAGAGTTGGCCGAACCCGAAGACGGAGACCGATTTCGAAGACCCCCTCAGCGAACAAACCGGGACGTTGAGAACCGGAGTGACCCTCACGTTGGCCGAGTACGACCGCTCCATTCCGCGGTGCTTGAATCTCGGTCCGCCATTGAAGCTGCTCGGGCTGCTCGAGCTTCTCTCTAAGCTTTGGAACACGATCTTACCCGACGAGTTCATCCTCGGGCTGTCCACCGAGACTCCCCTGCTCCCTACCCCACTCGATGACTCCCCTCCTCCTCCTCCTGCTGTCCCGGCCGACCGCCGCATCCGGCTCCGCCCCACTCTCGTCGAGGCCGTCTGATGGTCGATCAACGGCTTAGCATTGAGATTCTCGGATGAGACCGAGACGGGTCTGGGTTTGACCATCCGCATTCTCGGCGGGTTGTTCGGGTTCCGGTGTAGCGAAATCGGGTTGGTGTTGGGCTTGTCCGAGTCAAGCGAGTGCCTCGGGAGATCGTCGTGCTCATGGCCCGACGATGACGAGGAGAGGGATAGTCGTGACGATAGCGATACCGACTCGCAGTCGGACGAGTCCTTCAACAGTGGCAAGCTCAACGAAGCTTCCAGAGAAGAGTAAGACGATGAGGATGAAGACGAAGATTTCGAGCTTCGGTGGAGGAAGTTCTTGAGAGATTTGGGAGCGTTTGAGCTGAACGACGACGTCGTTTTGTGAGGCTCGGTCTTTGGGTTAGGGTTTGTGTTGTAGAGTCTCTTTAGCCCTAACAACTCCCTCCACCGGCTCGAACACCTCGGCGCCTTGGGGGAGAACAAGTAAGGGTCGGTACCGGAGATCTCATTTCTCCGGCGGAACTTCCCCGTCTCCGGCGACCGAACCCTCGACGAGGTTGCCATCTCGCTGACCGACGACGAGGGTTTGACCGAGGTGAGCTGCAGAGGGACGAGCTTCCCGTCGGAGAAGAGCTTGTCAGCGGGGAGCATGGCCACCGGATCTTCAAGCCGGAACTCGAAATCGGCGGCGGAGGACTCCGGATCTAGCGCCTCCGGCGGCTCCGACGGCTTATTGGCCCCGTCGCCGGAGAGGCCGAGGGGATCGTCGTCGGGGAGCTCGCGGCTGAAAGAGATTCGAGGGCTCAGCCATCCGTAGGAAGGGTAGGAAGTCGTCGCCGGAGGGCAGTCGAGGAAGTTCTCCGGCGAGACCCCGATGTTGACGCAGGCGGCCGAGGCCATTTCTCCGGTCAGGATAACAAAGCTTCTGAAAAAAGTGAAAAGGGTTTCACTCACATGGCAAAGGAAATGGGTCCTTGAAGAGTTGAAGAAGAAGAGTAATGGCGACTAGGGTTTGGAAGTGAACCGTGTATAGTGTTATAGTATAGTCGATTTAGGTGGTCCAGGTGGGACGGAGGGAGTTGGGAGCGAATGAGAATAGTGATGCGTCGTGTCAACGTAAAGGTACGGCACTAGATGCTCCTATATATATAGCAAGCTGAAATTAACGAGGTGAGAAAGAAGCACTAGGGTCACTTCGCATCTTCTTTTTTCTTTTTCTTTTTTTTGTTTTCCAATTCTTTTTTTAATGAGAAAATATAAATATCTTGCCGTATAGAATGTCTTTTTTATATAATTTTGTAATATATGTTAGGAGATTACGTGAAAAAATTACAGTTAAAATGGCTACTAGTGCTAAATTCTTTTGGCCAAACGTATTTACATGTGAACTTTTGTTCCCAATCTAATGACTTGAATATAATCCATAGTTTAGACAAACTTTGAAATATTTACTATTATTTAGCATCTAGTAGTGATTTCTTACCATATAAGTTTTAAAAAAAAATCAAAAAAGCAAAAAATTTCTACCCATTTTATTGCCACCACTATTTTTTTCTCTTCCTACCCATTTACTCCCTTTTTTTTTTTAAAAAAAAAAAACTCCTCACAAAATTTAAAATTTTCTTTCCCTAAATCTAACTACTTTTATTCAATCCAAAATTGCCCATTATGAAAAACTAGAATTTCTTTCTCCATCTTTGTAGTAAGTATCTTACTATTTATAAAACTTCTCTATTACCTCCTTCTCTAATTTCCGTTGTCTTCATCTTCAAGATTGTAACGCATGTATATTACTTCTTAATAAATAATATATTTTATTATAAAATAAAATTGACAAATAGCATTAGGATGGACGATTTTGATTTTTTTTTTTTTTTACCTAAAGCCCACAATTTTCTTTTCTTAATAGGAAACGAACTTTATGATTTTGTTGATGTCAACACTTGTGCTGCCCTTTTAGTCCTTCTTTCAATCAAATAAAATTTCAAAATTTCATTAAAGAACAAAATATGCACAGAGAGGACCGAAATGAATGAGGAAGAAAAAGGCAAAAGAGACGATAAATGCTTAGTTACGTATAAACATTGTGATCCAATCGTTTATCATTGGATGTATAAAAGAGACCCTTTGGCATTATTGTTAATGTGATAAAATCATCAATATGTGAAATTCATTCCAAGTCCTTTAGTATTTTTTTTTTTAAAGGGAAAATACTCTTAAATCTATTATCATTTTGTTTAAGGCATTTTTAAAAAGAAAACAACTGCATCATCATCTAATTGTATAAAGAAGACAGAAAAAAATAATTTATTAAATTCAAAATCTACCGTATGGGATCTTAAAATTTAAGACCTAGTTGTTCTACCAAATGTGTTCAAAGTAGTATGATAAAAATAATTTTATTTCTAATTATATATATGTACATTTATGTCATTTTGCATGGGGTATTTTTTTATGAAACAATTAATTAATGGGAGATTATATATATACACCCAACTTCACAGAAAGCACTTATTAATGAATGAATAACTAAAAAAAGATAATTTAAAAAAAGAAAAAAATAAAGAAGTCACCACATTGTCATCTTTCATTCTTTTTTCAATTTACAATAAATATTTCCATTTAAAATTCTTTTTCATCTTTCGACTTATTATTTTTTTTAAAAATTACTTTTTATGCGTAATTTAGCTTCTCTTGTTTTTTCTTTTCGATAATCTCTTTAATCTAAAATGAAATTAGAGAAAGTGAAATTTCTTTGCTTGATACTTGGTTTGTTTTGTTTTACTCTTTAATTTTTTTTTTTCCAATATCTTGTGTTTCATTATCTTATATTAATTGCTTATATCTTTCATAATTTTTTGTTCAATTATTTAATCTTTTCATCTTAATAATTAAAACTACTAATTTATTTTAATTCATGAATTTTCAGCAAAAAAATATTAATTTTAAAGAATGCTTGTGTTGTTTTAAACATGACTTTTTATTTATTGACATAATTTTATTTTATTTATTTATTTTAAGGGTGCCTTAATGTGTGCAAATATAACTCCCCTTAATTAAAAGGGAGGTAGAAAAAAGGGGCAAAAAAAAAAAAAAAAAGAAAGTACCAATAAAGCCATCCTATTAATACACCAATTAGCATATAACGTTACTCTACCATATACATCGAGTTTGCTGAGGTAAGGTACTTTTTAGAATTTCTCTTACCAAAATATTTGAGTTACTCTACCATATACATCAAGTTTGCTAAGGTAAGGTACTTTTTAGAATTTCTCTTACCAAAATATTTGAGGTATCATGAACAAACAATAAAAAATTATACTAAATTTATAATTTTTCATTGGTAGTATATCATAAAGTCGGGCGGCAATTTTTTTTTTTCTTTTCAATGATGGTTTACAAAGGATGGATGGTCAAACAATTAACTTCAATACAATTAGGTGAATGTCTATGTGCTTACAACTAGGCAATACCATAAAATCATTATTTGCGTAAAATGACAATAACTGTTTTTATCAATATCTCCTGGTGCTCTATACCATAAAAATTCTAAAAGGATCCATGTTTTTGAATTGGAAGAAATTCGATAGTAAAATATCTTACACTATTAGTAGTATTTTTTGAGGGAAGTATAGTAGTGTATTACATCCTAAAACCATCGGGATTTAATCAAATTTGGACAAATTTGTCTTGTTTTGATACGATTATGATGCAATTTGACGTTACAAAACATGTATTATTTCATACGCAAGCCTCAGAAAGGAAGATTCCCGAGGGTGTCTCATGTATCACATTTAGTCATGGAAGCATGCCCTGCCTTGTTTGTACATATTTCTTTATGATTTTTTTTTTTTGGGGGGTGGGGGTTAAACATCGTTCATCCTTGTAGGATTTCGTTTTGTATTTTTAAAAAATAATTTTAAAAAGTCCTTATCTTAATAGGCATCATTCTTGATCATTTCTCTCTCTCTCTCTTCCTTTTCTCCTCCCCCCTCCGAGATTGGACAATTACTAATTATAAAGCACAAAAATTGTAATTGATGACAGGTTGATTAAGACCTACTTAGGGTCAGTTCAGCACTTTAATTTTGAAGTGGGGAGTTCCAAGCTTGAGATATATTTACAAAGACATAGAGAAAGGAGGCTATTGAAAAACGGCATCATTCAAAAGGGGAAAAAATAAAATGATGACAATAAAATATGAAAAAAATTATGGGAAAATGATGACAAAATAAAATATAAACAAAAGAACGTTATATTCAGAATTAGGATGCAAATTCTCTTAAAAGTAAGCAAAAAATAATAATAATCAGGATGCAAAATTACAAGAAATTAGGTAAACGTTATATTCAAAAAGCAATAAGGATCAAAGAGTCAAAAAATCAAACAAAAATCAAAGAAATAATTCTTATGATAAGCTCGATGGTAGGTTCAGTAATTTTTTATATGACATAATGATATAATGATATATGACTTGAAAATAATTCAAAATAAATGGGTTTGAGTGAATAATTTATTATTCTATATAACATAGCATGAATAATATATTGTTGAGTTACGGGTGAACCTACTTAATCCGAAAATAACTAATGCAATATGTCTCATTAAAAGTATCGTATCGACAAAATACAAATATAACACATTTATTAATATTTTAATATTTTAAATATGATTTTGAATAAATATAAATATATTTGATTATATTTAACTGAATTAATTATATTATAATTGTGTTAAATCTAAATAATCGTATCAAATAAATTATAAGAATTTATATTTTTGACACTTTTATTTTAATCACTTCGTCTTCGAGGATTTCATGTCATTCCAAAAATAATACAAGAATATGAATCATCGGCCCCACTTTTGAGTGATAAATAAAAAAACATAACCTTGAAGATGCAACGTGCATTTTTGTTTTTTTAAAGAACACTATATATATAAAAATATAACTTTCCACCATGATGTCGTATTACTCGACATATGAAAGCTAATAAAATATCTCACATAACAAGGGAAAAAATATCATTCCTTTTGACTTTTCTTAAAAACTAACAGAATTTTTGAATTTCTTTGAAATCTATGTAAATATGTACTGAGCAAGTAAAAATATTGAAGTACCCTTCATTAATCATTGCTTAATTTAAAAAAAATTACAAGTTTTGTTGTTTCTATTTTGAATTAAAATTGAAAAAAAAATAATAAAAAAAAAACCTAAAAAGGGGAAAAAAAAAAAAAAATAACCCAAAAATTGGGGAATAAGGAATTTAAAATTTGAAAATTAAAACGCAAAAAAAAAAAACCTTCAAAATAAAAATTTGGAATGAATTTTTGATCAATTTTAATGAAGAAAAATAATAATATTCTCCATTAAAACTAGATTAATCTTTATTATTCTTCTTAATTTTGAAGATATTATTATCGATTACCAATTAAAGTTATTCAAAAAATCAATTCAGATTATTATTTTGTAAAGTCTAAATTTTAAAATTTAAATTACAAAATATTTAAATTTCAAGATATATTTTTTATTTTATAGTTTACTTGTCACGACCCAAAACCCGGGCTAGTGGCAGAAAGGAAATTTCACAAATGTGAGAAATTCCTTAATTTATTTGAAAAGTGTCAAAAGTTCTAGTTTTTACAAAAACAGTCCATTTAAATAAAATAATCGGAATTCCATCCCGTGAACCACTCCCACAGTTCGTATACACCACCAAACATAGATTGAACAATTACTTAAAAAAACATGAAATTAAATACAAAACCCAGCATCATCATCATCCACCAAAAAGTCAAACACCAGAATGGCATACATAAGTTTGCAGACAAAATAGAAGTAGTAATCTTGGTTCAATGCTAACACAAAATCCAAATAGTCTAAAGACTACGACAACAAACTCCTAGTATTACCAAGAGACGAACTGTAATCGGGATGACCTCTTACTCCTCTTGATCACCAAGATCGCACTGGACACCACCTGAGGAGGAAGGTAGGGGGGTGAGCATACAATGCCCAGTAGGAAAATAGTTACCTCGGAGAAAAACAGTTCAGTGATGGGAATCTCCTGCATGGTTAGTTCAAATCCAAAACATACACACACGTATATATATATAAAATCCAGACTGGAAGCCAATATATATATATAACTGTGTAATCAAAACCATCACTCCATATGCACATGACACACATCAACCTATACCCATGAGCTCATATCCTCTTATCTGTGGAAACCCAGGATGATGGCACTAAGTGTACCTAACAGCCTGCCTAATACCTAAGCCCATACCTGGAGGGGACACCCAAGTGTCGCCTACCAAACCTGGAGGGGCAACCGAATTGCCTACACCTGCCAAATGGGGAGGTAATCAGAAGTAACAAGACCTCGCACGAGTTTATGGACTTTCATCGATGGTGGGGTACGCAGCGCCACACTGTAAAACCCACGATGCCAACACGGTGCTCATGTATGATCCTATGGCACGTGCAATACAGAACTGAAGTGTAAAAACTACTGTACTCTAGTTTTTCAATAAAACATGCATAATAGGGTTTTATAGAAAAACGGGCAGCATAACGGCCCTATTTTTGATATACCTAAAATAACCTGCACACAGCAAATTCCCAGAGCAGTACAGTATATATTGTATAATCAGATTCCATCAAATATAATTCAAATCATTAAAAACACACTTGTTCTTATATGCTGCAGAAAATAAGTTTTAACTCAAAAACGGTATAAAACGAAGGTAACTAACTCCCTACCTCAACAGAATAGCGACACCACGCTATTGAGTCCTTAAGGTATCGTTGACGATCGCCCAGAGGGTCGAGAACCAATTCCAAGCCCTCGATCGTCCTCGTGCGAAAAACCAACTTTCTTACCGGAGCTTCAATTCCACAAACGGACCTCTTCACTGAATTCCTAGCACCCAAAATAGCTAGGTTAGACATATAACTTGTCCAATTCGGGTCCGGGCCTACACCGTACTGGTGGCACATAAAATGAGACAAAATCTCGACCGTCGGATCTCGATTTTTGTGCCGATCATCAAACCACACAATATATATATATATATATATATATATCAAATTTCTCTATTTTCCGAGTACATTCCAAAAATGCAGTCAAAAACACAATCCAACGGCCGGATAGAGAACAACAACCATAAACTCGAAATGACCAAAAATGGCAACTTTCAATCCGGGCAAAATGGAGTTGAGATATATATACCTTGATGAACCTTGCGACGATACGAATCCACCGGGACCAGTTTGAGGCCGAATGGTCGCCGAAATCGTCGCCGGTGATGGAAAAACCGAAATGGGTCAAAACGGCATCAATGGCTTTTTCCGGCGACACAGGCGGCGGAAGCAAGCGGCGAGGGGCGGCGGAGCTTCGTGGCAACCTGGCAGAGGCTCGCCGGCTAGTTAGGGTGGCAGACGGTGGCCGAAGGCGGTCCTGCGGTGGTGCGGCCGAGAGAGATCCGAGAGAAGAGAGAGAAAGAGATTTTCGAGGAGAGAGAGAGAGAAGAAGAGAGGGGATTGGTTGAGCAGGGCCACGTGGCCCAACCTTATAGGGCTGTGCAATTTTTAAAAAATTGCACATAAGTCCTCAAAATTTCAAATCTCTATCAATTTAGTCCCCCAAAATTTGGAATTTAGTCCCTCAGAACAAAACTTTTGCAAATTAGTCCCCACAATATTTTATCCGGAAAATTGATAAAATGTCCAAATTACCCTCGAAAATTCTGGGTTTTTACATTTTCCCCTTCTTATAAGAATTTCATCCCGAAATTCAAAATACAAGTCAAGGTTTTACATCACAATACAACTTCTAACTAAAAGTTAAACAAATGAGGGTACTTCTCGTACATCTCCGTCTCGAGTTCCCAAGTAGTCTCGTCCTCTTTGTGATGTTCTCAAAGTACCTTGACAAGTGGTATCTCTCTGTTGCGAAGCACCTTTAACTCTCTAGCCATCAAGCGAACAGGCTGCTCTTCATAGGACATATCCTCTTGGATTGGTATATGCATGTACTGAACAATATGAGATGGGTCCGGTGTGTACTTCTTCAACATCGACACGTGAAACACATTATGCACGTGACCCAACTATGTAGGTAGATTTAAGCGATATGCTACTGGTCCAATTCTCTCTGTGATTTCAAAGGGACCAATATACCTTGGAGTAAGCTTTCCCTTAACTCCAAATCTTGTAACACCTCGCCTTGGAGTCACTTTCAAGAATATGGAATCACCAGTATCGAACTCTACCTCACGTCTCTTCGGGTCAACATAACTCTTCTGGCGACTCTGAATCTCTTTGAGTCTCTCTTGGATATCCTTGATCTTCTCAGTAGTCTCCTCAATCAGTTCAGGTCCGAGAGTAACATGCTCTTCTGGTTTTGCCCAACATAAAGGCGATCTACACGGCCTCCCATATAACACTTCATATGGAGCTATACCCACACTGGTCTGGTAACTGTTATTATAAGCAAATTCCACCAAAGGAAGATGATCATCCTAGTTCCCACCAAAATCCAGTATGCAACAACGTAGCATGTCCTTAAGAATCTGAATGGTCCTTTCAGACTGACCGTCTGTCTCAGGATGGTGAGCTGTACTGATATCTAACTGCGTACCAAAATCTTTCTGCAAGGCTCTTCAAAACTTAGAAGTGAACCTTGAATCACTGTCAGATACTATGCTTGAAGGCACACCATGCAAGCGTATGATGTTCTCCACATACAGTCTACTGAGCTTAGTAAGAGAGTAGTCCATCCGGATTGGTATAAAGTAAGCACTCTTCGTTAACCGATCGACTATCATCCAAATTGCGTCGTTCTTCCTCAAGGTCTTTGGCAAACTAGTCACGAAGTCCATCGTGATCTTGTCCCGCTTCCACTCTGGAATTGGCAACGGCTGAAGTAATCCAGCTGGTCTCTGGTATTCAGCCTTGACTTGCTGACAAGTCAAACACTTAGCCATAAAAGTAGCTACATCCTTCTTCATTCCTTTCCACCAATACTGCTGTTTCAAGTCCCGGTACATCTTAGTACTACCTGGATGTACTACGAACCTTGATTTGTGAACCTCTATTAGAATGGTTTCTCGAAGATTAGGGTCATTAGCTACAGCCAACTTCCCATTAACAAGCAAAAACCCTTCTCTGTTAGTGCTCCAACCATCTAACTGTTCACCATTTTGAAGTCGGTTCCAGGTTATCCTCAACTCCCTGTCTTGCCACTGACTCTGCTGGACAGTCTGGAGAAGAGATGGTGAAATCACAATGTTACTCAAGCAAGCAACATCTTCATTCTCGAAGTACTGCAAGTTGTAATCACCAATCGCAACTGAGTTCTTCCAATCTTCAAACACCAGTGCATCGGTATACATCACATAAGGCTCGTTACTGTCAGGAACAGTAAGAACAGTGCGGTGGTTAAACTCTGCTTCAATCTGACAAAAGCTTCTTCACTCTCGTGATCCCAAACAAACTTGACGTCCTTCCTGGTCAATTTCGTCAAAGGCAAAGCAATTCTCGAGAAATCTTGCACAAAACGACGGTAGTAGCCTGCTAATCCAAGGAAACTACATACCTCCGTCACATTTCTCGGTCTTTCCCACTCCAGAACAGCTTCGTTCTTAGCGGGATTGACTGAAATACCTCTGTGAGAAATCACATGGCCCAAGAACTTCACTTCTGACATCCAAAAGTCACACTTCGATTTCTTGGCGTACAACTGATGATCTCTCAAGGTCTTGAGTACTATCCCCAGATGTTCGGCATGCTCTTCTCGAGTCTTGGAATACACCAGGATATCGTCAATGAACACAACCACAAAACGATCCAAAAACGGCCTGAAAATCTGATTCATGAGATCCATAAAGGCTGCAGGTACATTCGTTAAACCAAATGGCATCACTAGAAACTCAAAGTGACCATATCGGGTTCTGAATGCTGTCTTCAGTATATCAGCCTCCCTTATCTTCAACTGATGATAACTGGATCTCAAATTGACCTTAGTGAAGAACCTTGAACCATCGAGTTGATTAAACAACTCATCTATCCTTGGCAAAGGATACTTGTTCTTTACTGTCAACTGGTTCAACTTCCGGTAATCCACACAAAGTCTCAACGAACCATCAGCTTTCTTCGCAAACAAAATAGAAGCATCCCAAGGAGAAGTACTACTGCGAATAAAGCCCTTGGAAAGCAGATCGTCCAACTGTTCTCTTAATTCTTACATCTCAGTAAGTGCCATGCGATAGGCTGGAATAGAAACTAGCTGACCTTCAGGAACTAGTTTAATACAGAACTCGATCTCCCTATCAGGTGGTAACCCCGGAAGGTCTTCAGGAAACACCTCCGAATACTCACACACCACCGAAATCTATAGGTCTTAATCGTCTGTCCTCACCTTACCATCCATGGCAAACAAGTTCCCATAACACTCAAGTTTCTTCCTTCCACCCATGCACGTTTTCAGAAAAGGACTAGGCTTCAACAGACTCATCTTAGCCTGATAAAATATCCATCACTAGGAAAAAGAGTCACCCGCTTCTTATGACAGTCCACAACGGCTCGATACTTCGACAACCAATCCATACCGAGTATTACGTCATACTGTCTCATCAGCAACACAATCAAATCAGCAAGAAGCTTCCTATCGCCAATCACAACCCGATAAGACTTACACACACTAAACACATCGGCCATTCTTCCCAAAGGTGTACCCAACGACAATACATAATCCAAATCAGAAAATTCTAACCCCAACAGTTGAGCAAACAATAAGGATATGAATGAATGGGATGCACCAGTATCAAACAAAACACGTGCCCAAGAGTGTGAAAGAAGGATCATACCATCAACAACATCTCGACCGGTGCGATTCTGAGTGTCGTCTGCCCCATTAAAAGCATAGGCTTGGCCAGTCACCTTTCCTTTCCCTTTGTTGCCTCTTCCCTGGCCAGGACGGCTACTGCTGGACCCTGGACCACTACTGCCATATCCACGCCCACCCTGACTCCTTGAAGCCTCAGGAGTCTGAAAGTTCTAAGTGAAACCCTGAGGGTGGTACTGATGCTGATAAGGCTGAGGGGAATTAAAAGCCTGCGAAGCATCCTGTGACTATTGCGGCCTTGCCTGAGTGCTCTGATAAAAAGCAGAACCTGACTGGCTCCTCTGCGGTCCTCCCTGAGAAAGAGGAGATTTCTACAGACGGTTGGGACACTCCTTCTTCCGATGACCCTGCTGGCCACAAACAAAACATCCTCCATACGGACTACCTCTGCCACCCCCAGAAGAACCACTACTGTTTGAGCTGTCACTGCTCGGAGTACCCTAGGCTGACCACTGCCCCTGGTTCCTTCTGGTGGCTTTCCTGTCATTTCCTCTCCTTTGGTTCCTCCTGGAATCCAAACTTTCTTCGATGGCCTCTGCCCGCTGGACAGCCACTGCAATCTCAGGAAGAGTGTGGAAAGTCTGAGTGCTGATCTTGTTGAAAATATTCCGATTCAGACGACTCCTAAACTTAGCAACTCGGTACTTCTCACTCGTACCTAGTCCAAGAGCAATACTTGCCAACTCAGTGAACTCTATCAGGTACTCATTCACCGTTCTGTTACCTTGGGTCAACGTCTCAAATCGGTTCACAACTTCATCCTGTTGATCCTCATTGGCATACTGGGCCTTGAAAATCCGTTCAAAGTCTTCCCAAGTCAAGCCCACTACATCTTGCATCCGTTCCACTGTTTCCCACCAATGAATAGCGCTCCCTGTCAAATGGGTAACAACAAACACAGCCCAAAACTCAACCGAAGTACCAAGGGCTCGAAAGTGCCTCTCTATCTCACACAACCAAGCAATTACCGTGAGAGCTTCTGGTCTACCATCAAAGTGCCCTGGCTGAAGACGCATGAACCGTTGAAGGTGATCAGCCTGATCCAACTGATGTTCCCTCAGAGCTGGAGGCTGATAGTCTGGATTGCTCATCTAGATGAATGCCTGCTACATTGCCTCGATTAGATGAGTGAAATCCAGATGAGGAGGTTCGACATCCGGCTGGTGCCTCGAAACTCTTCTAGGAAGCATCCTTAAAGTCTGAAACAATATGCCAATCTGTTAGTGCGATAATGATGAATACTTGTCATAAAAATCAACTTCAATCTAGTTAAATGGTGATACGTCCGAGCTGTTGAACTCAAAGCTCTGATACCAAAAATTTCTGTCACGACCCAAAACCCAGGCTAGTGGCAGAAAGAGAATTTCACAAAGGTGGGAAATTCCTTAATTTATTTGAAAAGTGTCAAAAGTTCTAGTTTTTACAAAAACAGTCCATTTAAATAAAATAATCAGAATTCCATCCCGTGAACCACTCCTACAGTTCGTATACACTACCAAACGTAGATTGAACAATTACTTAAAAAAACATGAAATTAAATACAAAACCCAGCATCATCATCATCCACCAAAAAGTCAAATACCAGAAAGGCATACATAAGTTTGCAGACAAAATAGAAGTAGTAATCTTGGTTCAATACTAATATAAAATCCAAATAGTCCAAAGACTACGACAACAAACTCCTAGCATTACCAAGAGACGAACTGCAATCAGGATGACCTCTTACTCCTCTTGATCACCAAGATCGCACTGGACACCACCTGAGGAGGAAGGTAGGGGGTGAGCATACAATGCCCAGTAGAAAAATAATTACCTCGGAGAAAAACAGTTCAGTGATAGGAATCTCCTACATGGTTAGTTCAAATCCAAAACATATACACACATATATATATATAATCTAGACCGGGAGCTAATATATATATAACAGTGTAATCAAAACCATCACTCGATATGCACATGACACAAATCAACCTATACCTATGACTCACATCCTCTCATCTGTGGAAACCCAGGATGATGGCACTAAGTGTACCTAACAGCCTGCCTGATACCTAAGCCCATACCCGGAGGGGACACCCATATGTCGCCTATCAAACCTGGAGGGGTAACCAAATTACCTACACCTGCCAAATGGGGAGGTAATCAGAAGTAACAAGACCTCGCGCGAGTATACGGACTTTCACTGATGGTGGGGCATGCAGTGCCACACTGTAAAACCCACGATGCTAACATGGTGCTCCTGTATGATCCTATGGCACGTGCAATACAGAACTGAAGTATAAAAACTACTGTACTCTGGTTTTTCAATAAAACATGCACAATAGGGTTTTATAGAAAAACGGGCAGCATAACGGCCCTATTTTTGATATACCCAAAATAACCTGCACACAGCAAATTCCCAGAGCAGTACAGTATATATCGTATAACCAGATTCCATCACATATAATTCAAATCATTAAAAACACACTTGTTCTTATATGCTGCAGAAAATAAGTTTTAACTCAAAAACGGTATAAAACGAAGGTAACTAAACCCCTACCTTAACAGAATAGCGACAGCACGCTATTTAGTCCTTAAGGTGTCGTTGACGATCGCCCGGAGGGTCGGGAACCAATTCCAAGCCTTCGATCGTCCTCGTGTGAAAAACTAACTTTCTCACCGGAGCTTCAATTCCACAAACGGACCACTTCACTGAATTCCTAGCACCCAAAATAGCTAGGTTAGACATATAACTTGTCCAATTCGGGTCCGAACCCACATCGGATCGGTGGCACGCAAAACGAGATAAAATCTCGACCGTCCGATCTTGATTTTTGTGCCGATCACCAAACCACACAATATATATATCAAACTTCTCCATTTTTCGAGTACATTCCAAAAATGCAGTCAAAAACACAATCCAACGGCCGGATCGAGAACAACAACCATAAACTCGAAATGACAAAAAATGGCAACTTTCAATCCGAGCAGAATGGAGTTGAGATATATATACCTTGATGATCCTTGCGACGATACGAATCCAACGGGACCAGTTTGAGGCCGAATGGTGGCAGGAATCGTCGCCGGTGACGGAAAAACCGAAATGGGTCAAAATGGCATTAATGGCTTTTTCCGGCGACACAGGCGGCGGCAGCAAGCGGCGAGGGGCGGCGGAGCTTCGTGCAACCTGGCGGAGGCTCGCCGGCTGGTTGGGGTGGCGGACGGTGGCCAGAGGCGGTCCTGTGGTGGTGCGGCCGAGAGAGATCCGAGAGAGGAGAGAGAAAGAGATTTTCGGGGAGAGAGAGAGAGAGAAGAAGAGAGGGGATTGGTTGAGCAGGGTCACGTGGCCCAACCTTATAGGGCTGTGCAATTTTTTAAAAATTGTACATAAGTCCCAAAAATTTCAAATCTCTATCAATTTAGTCCCCCAAAATTTGCAATTTAGTCCATCGGAACAAAATTTTTACAAATTAGTCCCCACAATATTTTATCCGGAAATTGGTAAAATATCCAAATTACCCTCGAAAATTCCGAGTTTTTACATTACTTATCTCAATAATACATATTATTATTTGAAATATTTTCAATTAATTAATGAGGGAAAAACCATAGTAAGGGCCCGAGTGGTAGGGGCTCGTGTGAGGACAAATTTTAGTTTGTCGGAGGAAAGCCCGAGACTGTCATAGTCCATGAATCTCATCCCTTCTTATAATACCCTGTTAAATGGAGCTCCAAACTCCAAAAGAAAAAATAAAAAAGTTACGAAGAAAAGCTGAAAGAAAAAGGGTGATTTGATCGATCATACCTTCGGTGAGTTTTCAAATATATGAAATCAAACAAACAAAATCAAGATTAAATCGTAAGCCAAGTTCGTTTGGGATTCTTCGCCACTGACCTTCTTGAGTTTCCATTGCCCGGTATTAACTCTGTAAATTATGTCTATTGATCAATGCCAATTGCATCATAAGATATAGCATAAATTTACTCAATTGGATTTCAAAAATCTCGGATTTGATGGGTTTCTTTCTTTTTTTTTTTTTT
>JXTB01000074.1:0-21422 GCA_002914805.1 Parasponia andersonii
ACCTAGGAAGAAGAACTAGTAGAATTACCTTGACTAGTTTGGACCTATCTTGCTTCCTTGAACTACAAATTGAGTTCTACCACTTGGAAACTCTTAGATATGGTTAAGGGGAGTTGAGAGAAGTATAGAAAGTGGCTGGAGTGGTTCAAGTCATGGCTGGGGAGGAAGAGGAAAGAAATGACCAGATTTGGTCAAAAATCAGTACTTAAAGGCTAAGAATGGCATAACATAAATTCTAAGGGGTATTTTGGGTATTTTGCACCTTAATTTCCATGTGTCCAGCTCTAAAAAATCCTTAGCATACTCACCACGTTGCTGGTCAATCCTATACACCCAAGTGTAGACCAAAATGGTGAAACCTAGCTTAGAAAGTGAAATCTTGTCATACTTTGACTTATGATCCTATATGGCCAATCTTATTGTAATTTGGTGGAACCTAGCCCCATAACCAATCATTAAACATAAAAAGAAATTCAATTAGACTCTAATTGATGATGTAATCATAGTATAATTTCCCAATTAATAGAAGGCACAAAGACGATATTACGCGATTAAGTTGAATCTATGCTAGCTTAGTGTAATTAAACACAGTTCAATATAGTGACTGCCACCTCATGCTTACCTGGAAAGAAAATTTTTGAAAATGATAGAAATGAGTCCTAAACATTAAATTAAAGCTATTTGACGTGCTAATTTCTCAGTGAATTTGGCTCCGAATAGCGTGAAAAATGCATTTTCCTAAAAAACTACTATTTGACCAAGTTGTCAACAAACATGGTTTTTAATATATGTGCATATCGTATTATTATTTATGAATGTATTCTTTGTTCATTTCACACACCAAGCTCTATCTCTGAGGGTACTGGGCCTTTACACTGCATAGGAACACTTCGACAACCATTAGAATAATAATATATATTAAAAGCATTTAACAATTAAAATTAGCAATTTGTCATAAAATTGATACTAGTTTCATGATATGTCTATTATGTAATATGAACATGTTTATTATTGGCCTATTATGTATGTGAGAATCTTGGGCATTACAATCCTTCCCTCCTTATTAAATTTCGTCCTCGAAATTTGCTTACCCAAACAAGTGCGGATACTTAGTTTTCATCTCTTCTTCTCTTTCCCATGTGGCCTCCTCTATTTCATGGTTCCTCCATAGTACTTTGACCAAAGGGATCTTCTTGTTTCTAAGCTCCTTTTCTTTTCTATCTAAAATCTCCCCTGGTTGTTCTTCATAGCTTACATCTTGGCTCAATTCTAACGGCTTATAACTCAAAACATGTTATGGGTTTGGACTATATCTCCTTAACATAGAGATATGAAAAATATTGTGTACGTTCGACAGTGAGGGTGGCAAAGCAAGTCTATAGGCAACATCTCCAACTTTGTCAAGTATCTCAAATGGGCCTATATATCTGGGACTAAGCTTTCCTTTCTTCCCAAACCTTATGATTCCTTTCATAGGAGCAACCTTCAAAAATACTTTGTCCCCAACATCAAATATGACCTCTCTCTTTCTAGGATCAGCATAATGCTTCTGCCTGTTCTGAACAGCTAATAACCGTTTACGAATCTTTTCTATTGCTTCAGCTATTTCTCTTACCAATTTTGGACCAAGAAATTTCCTTTCTCCCATCTCATCCCAGTGAATTGGAGATCTACATTTTCTTCCATACAAGGCTTCATATGGAGGCATTTCAATTGAAGCTTGATAACTGTTGTTGTAGGCAAATTCTATCAACGGCAAGTACTTGCTCCAAGATCCATGAAAATCTAACACACAAGTTCTAAGCATATCCTCAAGGGTCTGTTGGTTCTCTCTGATTGTCCATCTATTTGAGGATGAAAAGTTGTACTGGATGCCAGTTTTGTACCCATAGTCTGTTGAACCCTGTTCCAGAATTTTGAAGTGAAGCTAGCATCTCGGTCAGAAATAATAACCTTGGGAATACCATGTAGTCTAATGATTTCTCGAACATACCACCGAGCCAACTGATCCAAACTATAAGTCACTTTAATTGGCAGGAAATGGGCTGACTTAGTATATCTATCCACAATAACCCAAATAGCATCATGGTCTTTATTTGTCTTAGGAAGTCCAACCACCAAATCCATAGCAATATCTTCCCATTTCCATTGTGGCACATGTGTGGGCTTTAATGTACCAGCAGGCCTTTGATGTTCAGCTTTAACTTGCTGACATGTGAGACATTGTTTTACAAACTCGATCACATCCTTCTTCATACTTTGCCACAAGTAATGCATTTTCAAATCCCTATACATTTTTGTAATACCAGGATGCACAGAGTAGGGAGTAGTGTGACCTTCTGCTAATATCTCCTTTCTAATTGTTCCGTCTGGCACACAGACTCTATTTCTATATCTGATTACACCATCACTAGAAATCTAGAAGGCTACCTCCTTTTCGGACTCTATCTTAGTCTTTAAACCTGTCAGATAGGGATCCGTATTCTGGTCTTGCTTGATTCTCTCTAAAATTATAGGTTGCAATGTAAGAGCTGTTAATCTCTCCATTAAACCTGTAGGCACAATCTGTAATTCCAATCGATGCAAATCCATCAAAAGATGCTTTCGATCAACATACTTAAGTGACATAGCAGCGAATGACTTTCTACTTAGAGCATCTGCAACCACATTAGCTTTTCCTGGATGATAGTTAATTTCACAGTCATAGTCTTTTACCAGTTCAAGCCATCTTCTCTGTCTCATATTCAGTTCCTTTTGGGTAAAAAAATACTTGAGACTTTTATGGTATGTGTAAATTTGACATCTTTCTCCATAAAGATAATTTCTCCAAATCTTCAATGCAAAAACTACTACTGCAAGCTCCAAATCATGAGTAGGATATTTTTTTTCATATTCTTTTAGTTGCATATAAGCATAGGCAATAACCTTACCATTTTGCATCAGAACACAACCTAGACCATTCTTTGAAGCATCACTGTAAACAACAAATCCCCCAGATTCAGTGGGTATAGAAAGTATAGGAGCTGTAACCAAACAATGTTTTAACTCTTTAAAACTCTTTTCACAATCATCATTCCAATGAAACTTCATGTTCTTTCTAGTCAACTAAGTCAATGGAAAGGCCAACTTAGAAAATCCTTCTACAAACCTTCTATAGTAACCAGCCAATCCTAAGAAACTGCAAATCTCTGAAACATTTCTAGGCCTTGACCAATTACTTACAGCTTCAACCTTTGCTGGGTCCACAGAAATACCATTTCCAAACACTACATGACCAAGGAAGATAACTTTCTCCAACCAAAACTCATACTTCTTGAACTTTGCATACAACTTCTTTTCTTTTAAGATCCTCAAAACTATTCTCAAATGCTCCATGTGCTCCTCCCTTGAGCGCGAATATATCAAAATGTCATCAATGAACACTATAACAAAACTATCTAAGACATCCTTGAATACTCTGTTCATCATGTCCATAAAAGCAGCTGGGGCATTAGTTAAACCAAATGGCATCACTGAGAACTCATAGTACCCGTATCTCGTTCTAAAAGCTGTCTTAGAAATATCTTCTTCCTTGATCTTCAACTGATGGTATCCAGATCTTAAATCAATCTTAGAAAAGACTGAAGTTCGTTGTAACTGATCAAACAAATCATCAATCCTAGGGAGAGGATACTTATTCTTGATTGTGACCTTATTTAGCTCTTTATAATCAATACAAAGTCTCATGGTTCCATCTTTCTTCTTTACAAACAACACTGGAGCACCCCATGGTGAAAAGCTTAGGCGTATAAAACCCTTGTCCAAAAGCTCCTGCAATTATACCTTTAATTCCTTCAGCTCTGCTGGAGCCATTCGATATGGTGCTTTAGAAATAGGGGTTGTATCAGGTAGCAAATCAATTACAAACTCTATCTCTCTATGAGGAGGTAATCCTGGTAGATCTTCTGGGAATATATCTAGAAATTCATTAACCATTGGTACTTCCTCTGGCTTCATCTTAAGTTCCTCTCTAGTATCCATTACATTTGCCAAATAACCAGTACATCCTTTCTCAAGTAACTTCCTTGCTTTTATCATTGAAATAATTGGCACCATTTTCTTCTTAGAAGACCTAAGGAAAGTGAACTTCTCTTCACTAGGTGGCTGAAATACTACTCTCTTACCCTTACAATCAACGCTAGCACGATACTTAGATAGCCAATCCATACCTAAAATCACCTCAAAATCCTGTATATCCAACACTATTAAGTCTACCCACAACTCTCTACCATCTATCTGTATTGGACACGCTCTCAAAACTTGACCAGAATACAACACTTCCCCAGATGGAATAGTTACATAGTATCTTAAGTTCAAAGTTTCAGGTGATCAGCCCAATTTTCTCACATATGCTGGTGATGCAAATGAATGTGTAGCTCCTGAATCTATTAATGTATCTGCGAAAATATCAAAGATAGAGATCTCACCTGCTATAACCGATGGATCAGCCTCAGCATCTGTCGCAGTCATGGTAAATACACGAGTTGCAACTTTCTTTTGTTCACTAGAGGTGGAGGGACAATCCTTGGAAAAATGCCCTATCTTGCCACATGTATAACACACTCTACTACCCAAAAGACATTCACCTTTATGAGACCTTCGACATTTGGGACATGTAACATTCTGGTTCGAATTAGATTACATTTGGTGACCTGTTACCGGGCGCTTTGAAGGATCTTGCCTTTGTCCTTGACCCTGTGGGAACTTCCTTTTGCCTTCATTAAATCCTGGTTGAGTACCCTTTCCGAAATTTGCATTTCTCCTTGCCATGTTTATGTTTCTTCTAATTTCTAGTGCCTTGACCACCTTCAGTTCAGCTTCTTCAGCTTCAAGGGCTTTTTCTGCAACTTCTGTGTAGGGTACACCTTTTCCTGTAGACATCTTAATATCCCTATATATTTCTGCTTTGAGCCCCTGTAGAAACTGATTTACTTTCTACTCGTTGGTACTCACCATATGAGGTGCAAAGTGGGATAGTTCATCAAATTTCTTTATATAATCACACACAGACATGCCACCTTACCTCAAATTAGTAAACTCAACCACCTTTGCAAGTCGATGAGCTTCACTAAAATACTTCCTGTAAAATATTTCCTTCAATCTCTCCCAAGTCAAACTGTTAACACCAGTGATTGACTTTATGGAATCCCACCAAGGCCTGGCATCCATTTGGAACGTATAAGTAGCACAAGAAACTTTCTCTTCTTCGGGGATTCTTATATAATAAAAGATACCCTCCAAACTCCGAATCCACTCCTTAACTAATAATGGATCGGTTTCACCTTTAAAAACTGGAGGTTTGTTCTTCCTAAACCTTTCAGAACCTGGTTCATGATTTTCTCGTCTAGCCACAACTTGTACTGGTAATTGTTCGTCTCTCCTTTGATCTCGTTCTATAAGCCTCCCTATTTGTTGAGCTTGTCTCTCTACTAATTCAGCCAATCGATGTATAGTTGTATTTTTATCATTGTCTTGATCACCCCTCAGGTGGCTAGTCTGACCGCTACCCCTTGGCATAATTTCCTATACAATAGCCCTTTACTTACAAACAAACATAATAACCAATAATAATGTCTTCATCAAATTTATATAACAAAATAAAGTGCACATATGCAATTAATTAGACTTATTGGTTGACTGAGCATTCTGTCACATGATCATATATATGTAGGCAGTCTTCAGAAACGACTAAACCTCCGCTCTGATACAAAAACTGAAACACCCCCTAGCTTAACTATACAACTATGTAGGTTAATCTAGGAAGCATTACTCTTTTATAAACCATGACTTTAGTTTTACTCAAAAATTTTGGCCAAATTTAAAATTTTCCAGCTCTAAAATAAAAGAAACTGCGTGGCATTACTTTTTGAAAGTATCTTTACAAAATATACAACTAAAAACTCCTTATCAGTTTATCTTGTCATCAGTAGTAATATTTACAACACACCATAATAACAAAATACAAAGAAAACACCGCCCACAAGTCAAGCTCGTCTACATCGGTATGATCATCGCGACAAAAGCATGCTAGCCAACGTGTTAGCCAACCAATAACTCTATACGTCAAAAATGTCCTCACCTGCATCACAGGAACTAAATGAGCTAATACTCAGTAAGTAAAGATCATGGATGCTCGTGAACATGTTTCATGTATAAACTTTATTAAAATTCTCATTGTACTCTTTCTTTCAAAACTTTTCATTTTGATGCACTTTTCTTAGAAAACATTTCTTTATAGGGCCCTTGAGTACATTAGAAAGTCGCGATAGTTGGTAGGCCGTGCCCACCTATGCAGGAAGGAAACACATGGCCAATGCGAACCATACGTACCCAACACAGACCGACTAGGTAATGCACCTAATAAATCTCATACTACAATGCTCAGTCCCGGCAGTCGGTAAGCCATGCCCACCTATGCGGGAAGGATGCCTGTACAAACAATACTTAACCAACGCAGATATACTAGACAATGTACTTAAAACATATCTTATAAAATCAGTACAATGGTACTACTTTAAATCCAATGCGTGGAAAACATCATTTCTTTGAAGATCATGATTAAATGATCTTGCCATACTTATGTTTCCGTAAGCTTTGCAACAACAATATAAATAACATATAATTGAAATAATACACGTAAGCATGTAGGAAAACATCTTGTATCTACTATTGTTCTTGTGATGCAATTAAAATAAATCCTCACTTATCTTGTATGCGGTAGAAAAGATAGTGGAAAGGGTCAGTATCCTCTATAACAAGGTGTGTGTGAAAGACCTTATGTCAATTTTGTTACTAACATTATTAGTACAATGTAAAATGTTTGAAGAAAACAAGTACAAAACCGAATCATAGCTTTTACAAAAGAAAGAACCCTAATCACAAAATGAACCAAAATATCATCTACTTTCATAAAAACTAGTCCATTTACTTCTAAATGGTACTATTTGGTTCTTAAAATATTTGGACAGCACCTCCCCTATTTTTATGACATCCCCACATGATTAAAATCATGGCTTAAGACCTGTAATCACAATCAACAAGACAATTCCCACCATATACAATTCAAAGAGGATCATTTAGAGCAACCTAGGTATATTTGAATTCCTTTCGTTTAGACAAAGTTTAAAACCACTTTTACACTTTTCTATTGTCTTAAACAGCAACAAAACAAATATATTTACGTCATGGGATCAACAAAATATACATTTCAATTTTATGAAATCAGATTACAAGTATGGGGAACTTATTCTAACAATGGAAACACTTGAAAACACTTGAATCCACAAGTAGCAAACTTTGGGGCTATAAGACTAAATTTGACCCTCCACTTAAATTCTGTATTTCCAGCCATATGTAAGGTTTCCTTATACCTTAATTCATCAAATAAAAGCTTTAATTCAAGGTCTAAAGCAATAGAAATAAATTACCAATTCTAAATTCCACAAAAAGCTTACCTTGACTAGTTTGAACTTTTGTTGAAGCTCTTGCCTTCTACTTCCACAAAACTGATTTCTAAGGCTTTGAAATTGATCTTAGGACTCAAAAGGACCTAGAGGAAACATTAATTAAGTAGTATCAAGTGGAGAATTAAAATAACAAAACAAAACCTAGGAAGAAGAACTAGTAGAATTACCTTGACTAGTTTGGACCTATCTTGCTTCCTTGAACTACAAATTGAGTTCTACCACTTGGAAACTCTTGGATATGGTTAAGGGGAGTTGAGAGAAGTATAAAAAGTGGCTGGAGTGGTTCGAGTCGTGGCTGGGGAGGAAGAGGAAAGAAATGACCACATTTGGTCAAAAATCAATACTTAAAGGCTAAGAATGGCATAACTTAAATTCTAAGGGGTATTTTGGTTATTTTGCACCTTACTTTCCATGTTTCCAGCTCTAATACATCCTTAGCTTACTCACCACATTGCTGGTCAATCTTATACACTCAATTATAGACCAAAATGGTGAAACCTAGCTTAGAAAGTGAAATCTAGTCATACTTTGACTTATGATCCTATATGGCCAATCTTATTGTAATTTAGTGGAACATAGCCCCATAACCAATCATTAAACATAAAAATTAAGTCAATTAGACTCTAATTGATGATGTAAACATGGTATAATTTCCCAATTAATAGAATGCACAAAGACGAGGTTGCGCGATTCAGTTGAATCTAAGCTAGCTTAGTGTAATTAAACACGGTTCAGTACAGTGACTGCCACCTCGTGCTTACCTGGAAAGAAAATTTTTGAAAATGCTAGAAATAAGTCCTAAACATTAAATTAAAGCTATTTTACGTGCTAAATGTACAGTGAATTTGGCTCCGAATAGCGTGAAAAATTCATTTTACTGAAAAACTACTATTTGACCAAGTTATCAACAAACATGGTTTTTAATGTATGTGCATATCGTATTATTATTCATGAATGTATTCTTTATTCTTTTCACACACCAAGCTCTATCTCTAAGGGTACTGGGCCTTTACACTGCATAGGAATACTTCGACAACGATTAGAATAATAATATATATTAAAAGCATTTAACAATTAAAATGAGCAATTTATCATAAAATTGACACTAGTTTCATGATATGTCTATTATGTAATATGGACATGTTTATTAATGGCCTATTATGTATGTGAGAATCTTGGGCATTACAATTTCTGCTCCTAGAGGCTTGAATGTGACCATATGACTTCGACATTTAATACTAGAATTATACCTTCCTAAAAAGTCCATCCCTAGAATGATATCGTAATTCATCATTTCTAGGATGACTAGATCGGCATATAGTTCTCTAGTGGTTATAATTATTGGAACGTACCTAATCCAATGGCTTATAGTCAAGGTTGCTCTTTAGTGTAAAGCTATGTTAAGGGTCTTGGTTATTCTATCACTACCCTGAGCTATCCTTTTTACAAACCTAAGTGATACAAAACAATACGTGGAACCAAAATCAAACAAAACATATGTATTTTGAGTGGTAACAGATAGCTGACCTATGACCATATTAGAAGTTCCCACCTCGGCATCGCCATTAGTGATAGCATATACTTGTGCATTGGTTTCTAGACCTTCCAATCTTCCTTGACTAATCTGAGGTCCCTCAAGTTTGATCTGCATGTTATGGATCTGAGATCCTTGTAGTCTGGGTATAGTAGGCTGGTTCAGTTGGTTCTGTTTTTTGTATCAATTTTTCGAATAATGGCCCTCCTTGCCGCAGACATAACATGTGCTCAAGCCAAAACGACACTCTCTGAGGTGTTTTCTCCCACACTTGGGACACGGTGAAAAATCAACCTTTGCTATCTTTTGTGAGTGAGGCTCTCTTTTCTGGTTTTTCTGACTAATAAAATTATTCTTCCTCTTCTTTCCATTATAGTTATTGTTGTTGCTCTGGTTCTTATTTTGGCCAGATTAGGTCCCATATCATCTTTGGTTGTTATTTTGATTTAGTTTAGCTTGTTCGCATTTGTTCTTCTTTGCTACGAAGTATCTTTGTCGCTCTTCTATGGCTTGGGCGAGGCGATACTCTACTATGAGTGCCCTTTTCACACATTCTACCACTGTAGTTGGTGGGTTGACACGACTATCGATGACAACTGCCAATTTAGGACGAAACATTTCGAGTATCCTCCTTACTCGTTCCTCTTCAGTGGGTATCAAATAGGGACATAGTCGTGCTAGCTGATTGAACTTTCGTACAAGGTAAGTGACTGTCGTACTCCCTTGTTTGATATTAATAAATTCATTTCATTGAGCCCTTATCGCCATACGATTGTAATACTTCTAGTTGAATTCGTGGATGAAATCATTCCACGACATCTCCCTGACATTTCTTCTCATTTTGACTATCTCCCACTAGTATCTTGCATCGTTCTTCTAAATATAGGACATGCATAATACCTTATCCTGATCAGTAAGGTTCATAAAGTCCAAAATAGTTTGGATTGATAATAACTATTCTTCAGCCACCAAAGGATCTGTAGATCCCTCAAACTCAACTGGATGCATCTTTTTGAAGAGTTTGTATACGGGTTCTTGGCGAACCACTCGTTCATCAGGTACAACAGGTTCTGGTTGTAATATTGGATCTCCCTCTTGAAGTTGTGGTTCTTCAGCATCCACTTAGGGTTCAACGTTTGCGTCATGTTGATGTCTTAGCTACTCACAGAGGTTTCTCATCTTCTCTACTTATGCTTGGAGTTGTTGTTGCAAGTTAGCCACGAGGTTACTTAGGTTGGATGCTTCGGTAGCATTGATAGGATTAACTCTCAGTCTTCCCCTTCCTCTAGCCATTTTATGTTAATAGATTCCTATTCATTAACCCAAGGTATAACTTATTATAAATTACTAAATCTTGACGATTTATGTAAAGAAGAATTATAACATATCACATCTTTTATTGATGAATTTATTCATAGTATACAAGATCATAGAAACATAATTTAGGACTTAAACTATATTTAACTTTACTAATTGCTTATTCTCTTATATCATCATCAGAGAGTTCTCTCGGTCTTCTTTGGGGTCCTCCTCCGAATCATCCTCAGAGTCTTCCTCATCATTATCGTTGTGTCCTAGCCTAGAGTGCATAGTACTCTCTGTATCCACTCGTGGTCGTACCCTCCTTTGTTATTCTTCCTCCTCTATAAAAATTCCAACAATGAAGATGACCATTGCAATAAAAGTTCTAGTGGAGAGGTCAGGATATGATTGAGGAAGTTCAGTCATTATCGAGTGTGGCAATCCCTGTGCATAAACTACATTCAAAACCCACGATGATACAGTAGAAGGACTACGATCCAATATACTACGATCCAATATATCACGAGTAAAACACGTATTATACTCTTCTATTCCCTTATTGAATCGATGTGTCTAATTACTTATTTCCTCTGAGAAGGCTATCTCTCCTTCTAACAGTCTCCATCGTCAAGAATGGGATAAAGTTTCTCGTATTAGTTGTTAAGATGTATCTCCTAATGAGTTCTGAATCAGATTGTAGTGTTCTATTTCTCCAAAATATGTTGTGATTTGACGATAGAACTCAACCCAACTCATACAAATTGGGGAATATCCTGATACTTGCTGCCATGCTCGAGCATTATTCTGCAGTTGCATAATAGTGGGAATGGTCCATTCGTATTCACGGTTGCGGCATGCCCGCAATATTTTCTCAGTTTCATGAAGCCAATCTCCCATTGCTCCAGGTTTAGGTTCTCCACGGTAATATAGTGGTTGTCGTTGTCCTTCCTAAAAGGTAGTCACTGCTGCAGCTCCATAAAGTTCTACTCGACTAATCTCCTAGTCGATTGGGACATCGATCATCGCAGTATCCATAACTCCTGACACATACTTATGATTAACTAGCAAACTAAAATGAAATTTCTACTTACTTGAGTTGACTGATTTGTTACAGAGCGATGCGAGATAGGATGGCAGGATACCCGCTCTGATACCAACTGTAACGACCCGACTTTTAAGACTGATATCTACGTATATATTCTTAAATTAATTTATTCTTATAAAAGTCACAAATTTTGACTATGAAAATTCATGGCAATTTTTTTTCTATTTATATAATTCTCTCAAGATAGTTAGCCAATTATTTTAAACTTGATATTAAGATATTTATAGAAACTATTGAAGGAAATACTATTATTTTTTTATGAGATTTAAATAATGCGCAAATAAAAATGCTTCTAGGTGAGGAGGGGGGTCATAAGTGGACCTCTTAAATCCCATGCTCTCCTTAGACGGTTTAAGTTTTTTTGACAAAGCTCATTTAGTCTTACATCTGTTTAAATCAATTTATTAGATAATAAAACAATATAATTATTTAAAAATCTTTAATTATTGAAAATATACTTCAAGATAATATATATATATGGTATTCTATAAAGGGATATTTAGATAAAATTAGTCATTTTGTATATAGAAAAATGATTACTTAATTTTAGAGGCATAATTAACTTAAAATTTAGATTTCATACTTAAAAAATTCATCTCGTTATTAACTGAAAGAAATATATGACTTAATCTTACATATTTAACTAAATTATATCGTTTAAAGAGAAAACAACTTATACAGAAATTTATAGTAGTGGTATCCCAAAGCCCGTGTCTCGCATCCATCCCCGCCTCGATTTTAGTCAACCCATCAATCAAAACAAAATTTGCTTACCTTTGGTACCTACAACATGGACATTTATACTACGTGAACTTTCGCTCAATAAGTATAATTCATCTCATAAAATATTTCATACAAATAATATTTTATGATAGTGCAATTTTTGCATCCTTGTGTAATGTTTCAACTTGTATTTTATAAAGTAATCTTTTATCACATATATTATTGTAAAATCTTTTATCTTTCTTATGGCTCTTCTGTACGTACCAAGTGCACACCTATTGACTAGGAATCAGAGGAGCGACCCTACTGAAACATCAACGCTCATAAATTTAACATATTTTCCACGGAAATTCTCACCTAGTGGAGGTCGGTCTTATTTTCCCTTAGAAATCCTCACCTAGTGGAGGTTGGTACGACACCTTTATATTCTTGTCTCTTACTTAGTCTCTTCTTTAACATAAATGGTTGTATCATATTTCAAACCAAAACTTATATTTCATATTTTTGATACTCTTATTAATTGAAGTATATTTATCAAGTTATGAACAATATTGTAAAGTAAATTTATCTCATCTTATTATCATAGGAGACATATATTTTTAGACGCACATATACAAGCCGAAGAAACATCTCTTGCATAGGCAAAATATCACATTTAATCATATGAAATACTTTTATTTCAAGCAGAACATTCTTTTAAAACTATCTATATTGTAGGTGACATTGTATTTACCTTAAGTCCTTAGAAAATATTCTTTGTACTTGTAGTGAAATACCACACACTTAACCTTGTTGCAACTACGTACCTCTTCTTTATCATTTTTATTTATTATTCATGCATCAACGTTCATTTTATGTGTCAACATATACTATCATTGGTCATATGAAACTAATTTTACGTATTTGAAAATATTCATAACATAAATCTTAAGATAATGTTTCACATTAAAATTGAAGAATTTTGGTCCTTAATGCGTAGTTAAGGAATTTTATATTCTAGTCCATAATTCTATTCATTCTAAAAATTTACATGAATCTGTATGAGATAAACCAAAATCTAAAGATTATGATTTAGAATTTATAAACAATATTTATCACTATTTGTTTTTCCAATTTAGAATTTGTAATAAAATTGTTAAAGATACAACTAAACGAGAATGATTGAATTTTCGGGAGTGTTTTATAAATCAAACAAATTCAAAATTTTAAAAATACATCATTAACATTTTATAAATTATGTGTAATATTTGAAAATTCTAAAAAAATAATTTCATAGCCTCTTTAATCACTTGTAATTATACCATTAGAATTTATTTCAGCATTTTGAAATATTGAAGCATTATATATTCCGAAAATTATAATTAATTTTATAGGCATCAAAAAATTATGAAAACTTCCACAAAAGATTTTAACATATATATGAATATATAGTCAAAATTTCAACCCAAAATAAAAATGTTTGCCCTTTAAAATCATAGAATCAATTATATAAAATCTGTTTTACAGATTTTCTTAACTAAAGACTAACTTGTGTTAAATGATTTTTATAAAATTATAGGAGTAGTGTATAAAAGTGAAACTTTCTAGAAATTAACTAAACATATAGAAATACTTTTTAGAAAAGTTTCAGACCTTAATAGGGTCTCTAACTCTATATATATCATAGATTTAATTTAAATCTAAGTGCAATAAAATATACAAATCTTGAATGACTAAGAGTTCTAAGAATTACCTTTTTTTTTTTTTCTTGAAACTGGAAGAACTCTAAGAGGAAATTCTTGAAAACACAATGGATGAAATAGAAACTTTAAGAGAAAGATGGAGGAAAAGAAATAAAGGAACTTGATTATGTTTATAAAAGTGTGCCCTATTTATAAGCTAATTATGTACATAAACTATAATTAAAATTTAATTCAAAAAGAAATATTAATAATAATCACCATTTACCTAACTTTTTTTTATTTGTAATCTTTTCATCATATAATTAAATTAATTTTATTAACCTAACTATGCTTCATTTACTTAAAAATCAATAATGTATTATCTTATCATATCTACATTTAATATCCATAAAATCTATATAATGGATATACCATTCAAATAACTAATACATTATTATATAACTTACCTAATTTTTGTTTTGTTTTCTAATGTAATTAATAATTTTCTTTCATTTTAATGGTAATAATATATAAATAAAATATGTAAATGTTCTTTTACATCATCTTCCATTCATTTCATATAAGTGAAATGATGAATATATATGTATATTATTAAAATGTGTTAATGGCTAAACCACTAATTCTTATTGCAACAACAACACAATCACACAACATGCTGTCATTCTTTATTTAAACCTTCAGAAAGGTTTTATAATAATTTTGTATGAAGAGTCCTTGAAAGATGTTCACGTCCATTGAGAAATGTTCTGCACGATTTTTGCTCTCTTTAATCGGCTGAAATCTCTCAATTACTCCTGCAAATACTTTACTTAAAGCCATGGATTGATTTCATAAAATGACAGATTCGTTGCAACAGATGCAGGCAGCAACTTGCAAAACATCATTACACCTCATAGCTGTAATTAAGAAGATATCAATTAATTGAATGAGCAGTAATTAGCACTAATTATGAATGAAAATTAAACTTAATTACCTCAGAAATTTATCCAAAAACAATGAACCAAGATTGAAATAAAAATGGCAAGTATCAATCAAATAAAACAAGAGGTAATTAAACTTTAGATAGAAAAAAAAATAAAAGATGAGATAAGATATTCTATTTTAGTCACCCAAGTACAGTAAGTTACGAAAATCCCTCAGAATATAATCCTATTAACCTTCTGGAAACAATAATTATGAAAATTAAGTTCAAGAAAGAAATAACAAAAAGTTTCCAAAAATGGACTCTCACACTACAAAATTTATTGTGAACAGAATAAAAAATTTGTTGTAACAAGTCATTACAACAATATCAGACCTGTTGTAATACCTTGTTATAAAACTTACAACTTGAGTTTGAAGTTTCTGCCTTTTAGAATGCCAAAACAGTGGAACTAACAAGATCCATGACTTCTATTCAATATGACTAATCATATTCATAGCCAATGGTGTGTCGGTCATAAGAGATTCCAACGTGGTTTTAAGAATTTTTTAGCAGTATTCAAAATACTAGAGTTTGGTAACTTTTGGTACGTCTATTCTACTGTCAAATTCCTTCAGCTTCCAATTTGCATTTTTTCCACCGTAGAAAACTGTTATTCTTTTAAATAACTTTTATTTGAGAAATTCAGAATTAATTTTAGTTAATTATGGCTAGATTGTAGAAGTATTTTACTATTGCTTTTAAGCTTCTGCTCTAGGTCATATTAGCGTAATTGTCTCAATTTTATTCATTTTCTAATTAAAAAAATCAGTATTTTACTATTGCTTTTAAGCTTCTGTATTTAAACTCAAGTAAGCATTGTTTATATGTATATATTATGTAAAATCCAAAAAAATATAAGGGTATTTTTGACTTTATGTGTTGAGTGGCAAATTTGTAACTAAGCAATTTTCGGATTAAAATAAGAAAATATATGGAATATTTTATTCCTTTGTAATAGTGCCCGAAATTTTCTTAAAAGGGCCCCTAGAGTTTAAATTCTCAACAAGGAGACCCTTGAGAAAGAGAGAAAAAGAGAGAAACAGTAGTTTCTGTTCGAGCTCTGCCTCACTGCCACCACCACCTGCCTTAGCCGACGTGCCAGCCCGCATCGAAGATCTGCTGAAGACGAAGCCAACGCCACCAGTCCCGACTCATTTCGATGTCAGACGAAGCCGCAGCGACGTCTGACCTCTGTTTCTAACACCTCTAGCGTGTGTGGTCTTCTTTAGTTATCGCGGACCACCTCCGAGTGGTTGCACATCAAATTCATCTCCGATAAGTTTTTACTATTTTTATTATTTTTACCAACTATGAAAAAAGTGATATTTTTCGTAAATTTCAAGTTAGGTAATTATTATACTTAAGATAAATATACGAGATGAAAAAAGATTAAAAACCATGAATCATTATGATTAGTAAAAGTAAAATCGGTATCCGATAGTGCAGTAACTTTTAAATAGAAAAACGTAGTATTTTTCTAATTAAGAACAAAAAGTAATATTTTTCCAATACTAAATAGTATTGGATTAGAATTTGATACTACTCGGATTTGGGCCTTAGCATGATATTAGAAAACTTTTCCTTTCCGAAATATTATTACAAAAATGACATTTTAACAATTAATTGGTGAAATCGATACTTTTAAAAATTATTTTCAAAAGTGATATTTTCTAAAATAATTTGGTCGTAATAATATTTTAGATAATTGGTACATTTCCAAATAATCAACAAAAATAATATTTTTCTAAATTCCTTTGAAAGGTGGTATTTATTTAATTCTCGGAATTTTTTAGCTTAACTAATGCTCGGGACCTTGAAATCGAGTTCTGACTGCGAAGTTGGACTCAGTGAGGTCAAGACATAAATTTTGAAAGAAAATACGACTATATTTCATAGTGGCACAAAAATTGGAATTTCATAGCATAAAATTGTACCATTTTGCTTCCCACAGTCCAGTCCCGCACCGAGACCCGTTTTTGACAATATATATATGTAACATAGCATTTTTGGGTACTTTGAATTCAGTTTTAACTTTCGTTTCTCCATTTAAGGCTCTCGTGGAAAAGTCACTTTTTCAAGTAGACTTACTAGGATCTAAAAACTATCATTCAAACACCCAACTGACCAACATGAGTTTTATCAAGGGTCGTTGGCTTGGTATTGTTACGATATTGAGGTAGGGGTTCAGTTACCTGATTTTATATCTGTTTTGATTTATAATTACATTAAAACTTATTTATAAAAATTCGTGATCTCACGATGGTTTGATAAATTGTTGAAAATTATTAGATTATATTGAGATTAGACTATCTAGATTATTTTACATATTTTTATGTTGTAAAAATGGGGTAAAATACCGTTGTGCTTCCCATGTTATAGTAAATCACAGAATAATGCCAGATTCGATGTTAAAGCATGATTTGATTCATGAATGCATGGTTATTGTGAATTATTACATGTTGTACATACCATAGGATCACACACTTGAGTTTCAATACTGCATCATGGTAATTTAGATTGCTAGCATGTTGCTGCAGTGTTAAGTGAAAGACCTAAGCCACTGCATAGGTTTTTAGCTAACACACCTACGGGTTATGTCAAGATGCTAGATACCTCCGCTACAAAGGTATTACAGGGCCATAATGGGAGGATGAGAGCTCACTCATATACATGGTTGATTTATAATATGTACAATTATATGGATTTGATTTTGGTTTTGAAAACGTAATTATTCTAGATACCAATTGTTTTATTTGGCTTATAAATGGATTTTGGAAAAGATATTAATCATGTAGGTTTGGTAAAATTACATCCATTCAAAAAGGTAATTAAATTTCTACTGAGCATGTCAATGCTCACCCCCCTTTACTTCTCTCACTTTCAGGTGTATGTCTAATTAAGATAGTAATCCCGGTGGTCAGAAGAGCTTCATAGCTTGTACAGACAGTTATACTCTAAATTCCTGATGGGTGTTCGTACTCAGTTATCATTCTTTCCTTGTACAGTTATTCAGCGAAGATTAGTAAGTAGATATATATGGATAATTTTGTTATTAAATTGAGTATTTAAAACAATAAGTGATTTTATATAATACATTTTAGACATAGAACTAAATATTTTAGCTAAACTCATTTTAATATGTCTAACATAGCATTTTTGGGTACTTTGAATTCAGTGGTAACTTCCGTTTCTCCATTTAAGGCTCCCGTGAAAAAGTCACTTTTTCAAGTTGACTTACTAGGATATGGAAACTACCATTCAAACGCCCAAGTAACCAACATGAGTTTCTTCAAGTGTCGTTAGCTTAGTATTATTATCATATTGAGGTAGAGGTACAATTATCTGATTTTATATCTGTTTTGATTTATAATTATATTAAAACGTATTTATGAAAAATCATGATCTCATGATAGTTTGACAAATTGTTGAAAATTATTGGGTTATATTGCATATAATCTCTCAAAAACTCATACTTTAGGCTCTTGCAATATTCTCAACAAATCAGATTACAAGACTTTGTTCTGCAGAGAATGAGAAGACTCTCTTCTTTTTCTCTCTAGTTTATGGAGGCTCTGTAGAAAATAATACGTAGTGTGTTTCTGCTAGGGTTTTCACCTTATCTATATATATATATATATATATATATAAACTAGTAGATAATGTGTTTCGCTTTTAGTTAGTTTCCCAATTTCTATTTATCTAATTATCTGATAATTAGATATTTTTAAATTCAAAAATTTAAACAAATTAGGAAACTTATCTCTCCATAAATTTAAATTAATTAATTCAAAATTAATTAATTAATTAATAACAATTATTAATTATTGTAGATAAACAATTTATCTAAACAAAGTGTGCAGTAACAGAAATAATATAATATTCACTACAGTGTTTGTAAGAGGTGGAATTGGGGACCTATGGACCTATAATTCAAGCTCCACTAAATTATGAAAATTAATTGAACTCTTTAATTAATTTTATCTAATTTAATAATTCCAGTATTACTCCACTAAAAATCTGAAATTACACTCTTGAAATTAGAGAATTAATTTACTTAGAAAACAACGAGCAGTCCATCGTTTTAATAATTAAATGTAGTTCAATCCTCCATAGACAATTCATAAATAGACCTAAGTTATGTTTTGTTTACCTCTTTAATTACATCTTTCTCCTTATGCACCATTGATTCTCTAATGAACAATTAATTTATAAGTCTATTATAAATTGAGTACTCAAACTGCTTAAGTCCTAAATCAATACATAAGGGAATCATCTTTCTAGCTTTCTAATAGAAAGAATGGATTCCATATCTATAAGCTATATTCCCATCTACTCATCTTATCATACTCTCAAGATATAAGTATTTCAATTTGTTTAAAAAAAAGAAACCTTTAACAAGTATGCTAAAGAACATAATGTTATAAATAGGAGTCTATAACTACTCAAGATTAAAATTGATCTACATATGATCATCTAGTAACATTATTTGAACTCTTAATAGTTAAAAATAATTTATGTGAGATTCAAATCATATTTGGTCTAGTCTAATATGATCGAATTATATAAAGTACTTTCATTGTAATGTCTACACATCAATAGTCTGGATAAGACTATTACATTCTCGATGTTAATAGACCGTACTAATAATATTTAATTAATGATCCCAAACTTTAATTAATCGTTATGGACTATATTTGGTTTAGTATCCATAAATTTAATTCTTATGTATATAACACTTATATACTAAATTTATGGTCACATAAATAAACAAAATATTTTCGGATATTTAAAGACATACCAATTATGCATAAATTGAAATAGAAAAATCTCATGATATAATTTAACAAATATCCAAAATATTCATGCTTTTAGAGCATAAATCCTAACAAACTCTCACTTACCCTAAAACAAGTGAGACATGTCTCTCAGTCCTAAACCCTCCAAGTGACTCTCAAAAGTCTTCGCAGGAAGCGTTTTGATAAAAGGATCAATAATATTGTTTTTGGATGCTATCTTCATAACGGTCACGTCTCCTCAATATACTATCTCTCTAATCAGATGATACTTCCTCTCTATATACTCTATTCTCTTGTGACTTTCTGGTTCTTTTGAATTCACCACTGCTCTACTGTTGTCGCCATATAAAGTCAGTGACTTATCTATATTTGGAATGATTTTTAAATTAGTAAAGAACTTTCTAAGCCAAACGGCTTCTTTAGCTGCTTCACATGTCTTCCATGGTAGAACTTGTTGTACTAGATTGTTTAATACTTCTCTAGACAATAGTCCCACTACTAAGAGTGAACATTAACCCAAACATCGAATTTCGAGTATCTTTGTCTGATTGAAAATCAGAATCAGTGTAATTATTGTCATAGGATAGGTCAATTTTAAAATATATTCTAAAATCCTATCTCTTAGAAATTACGCCTTGTTATTAATTTAAATGGACACCTTCTATAAGGAGGATGAAATCTAAGTGTCTATGGATGCCAATTAAATCTCACAGTACTTAATTAATAATAGAGACCGTAGGATATATTGTCATATACCCCTCTCCCATTCATTATTTTAAAATCTTATGTGTTTTTACTAATAAACATCTCATGTTTTAATTAATCTAGTTGTTATATCTAATATAATTTTCTAAGTTAAACTATTAGTCCAATTTTATTGGTGTTAAATAAATTACTAGATTTTTTTAAAATCTGAATTTATTATTATAAGAATAATTTGGCTAATATAATTAATAAGGATGGCCTAAATTAAATAAGTGTGATAATACCAAAATTTAACTATGAAACTTAAATCACATTATTCAATTTTTATTCCTATTTTATTATTTAATCAAATAAAATTAGTAATATTCTAACTAGACTATTTTAGCATGAATATAACATATATGCATGACATTCATAAATGACTATGAATGAGTATAATGAATGGCATGTTATAATGCATGGTTATATTATACATATCACATTTAAAATAGCAATAAAATAATATTTGGCCGAGTCCTTTAGGAAATTACAACCCAATAAAATAATAAAATTACAATGAGTCAAAAGTGCGTAGGCAAGCTATCCGTTAGTCTTCTTGTGCCTCTTTTCTTTTTATGGTGTTTTTACAAATCAAATTTGTAAAAGGTGATTTTTTTTAAATACTTTACAAAATTAGCCTAGTCTATACGATTTTCAAGTATTCATTTGGGTTTAGGCCTAGGCTTGGACCCATGTGTTTTTTGACAAACATAAGTCGCTTTATATATATAAAATATATATTAAGTCATATATATAGATATCGCATATATTAATATATATATATATATGTACTAAAAAAACTTTTTTTTTATATCAAAACTGTAAACATATATATATAAATTATATAAAATAATTAACATATATAATATATATATTATATTTATATTCTTTTTGTGTGAGTTATTTGGAGCATCAGGTTGGTTTCAAGCGATAACATGTCACGACCCAAAACCCGGGCTAGTGGCAGAAGGGAAATTTCACAAGGTGGGAAATTCCTTAATTTGTTTGAAAAGTGTCAAAAGTTCTAGTTTTTATAAAAACAGTCCATTTAAATAAAATGTTCGGAA
>JXTB01000074.1:22553-32757 GCA_002914805.1 Parasponia andersonii
GAGGGAGGAGAGAGAAGAGAGAGAGAGGTGAAAAAGGTGTGCACGTGGCCCCCCTTTATTGGGCTGTGCTATTTTTCAAAAATTGCACATAAGTCCCCAAAATTTCAAATCTCTATCAATCTGGTCCCCCAAAATTTGCAATTTAGTCCATCTGAACAAAACTTTTGCAAATTAGTCCCCACAATATTTTATCCGGAAAATTGGTAAATTGTCCAAATTACCCTCGAAAATTCCGGGTTTTTACATAACATCTCCATCATCTTCTTTGTATAGTACAAGAAAAAAGAAAAGAAAAATACAATAAAGCTTATACCCAAATATTAGGGTTTACATATTTTGATCCAATCAAAATAAATTGCAAAAAAATTAAAACCTAAGGAACTATATAATTAACGATGAAATACTAACCATATATCCATCATATGATAGCTCATCCATTAACCATCAAATATATAAAAAAAAATAACACAATACCCACTCTTACATACAGATAATTAATACTATATACTCATATAACCTCTTTGATACCAATTATTGAATTTTAAAAATAATTTTCGCAGCAGAAAATTGGCACAGAAACATTCAAAAAAAATTTCAAAACAATTGATTATATGAGTAAATATTATTAATTTATAGCAAATAGGAACATACAAAGAGAATAGATCTAATACCTTTTGTAGCTTATCAGCAGATCATAACTTTTCTATCTTCTAAACTACAATATCCAGTCCAAGCCTCAAGCATAACTGGATGAATGTGTGGGTATTATGTATAATCTCTCAAAAACTCATATTTTAGGTCCTTGTAATATTCATAACATATGAGATTACAAGAGCTTGTTCTACAGAAAATAGGAAGACTCTTTTTTTTTTTCTCTAGTTTATGGAAACTCTATAGAAAATAATACGTAATGTGTTTCTGCTAGGATTTTCACCTTATATACATATATTTATTTATTAAACTATTTAATAAATAAATTATTAATCAAATTAATATATATATGTAATATAACTAAACCGTACGTCTGTTTTTTTAAGCCATAAGGTTATATATAATAGTTTAAATAAATTAATGTAATTAATTATTTAATATATATATCTAAAAAAAACTGTTATCAATTTCCCAAATTCTATTTATCTAATTATATGATAATTACATATTTTTAAATTCAAAATTTAAATAAATTAGGAAGTTTATCTCTCCATAAATTTAAATAAATTAATTCAAAATTAATTAATTAATAATAATTATTAGTTATTGTAGATAAATAATTTATCTAGACAAAGTATATAGTAATATAAGTAATGTAATATCCAATATAATTTTAGTAAGAAGTAGAATTGGGGACCTAAGGACCTATAATTCAAGCTCCACTAAATTATGAAAATTAATTAAACTCTTTAATTAATTTTATCTAATTTATTAATTCAAGTATTACTCCACTAAAAATCTGAAATTGTACTCTTGAAATTACAGAATTAATTTACTTAGAAAACAACGAGCAGTCCATCATTTTAATCATTATATATAATTCTATCCTCCACAAATAATTCATAAATAGACCTAAGTTATGTTTTGTTTAACTCTCCAATTACATCTTTATCCTTGTGTACTATTGATTCTCTAATGAATAATTAATTTATAAATCTATTATAAAATAAGTACTCAAACTATTCAAGATCTGAATCAATACATAAGAGAATCATCTTTCTAGCTTCCTAATTGAGGGAATGAATTCCATATCTATAAGCTATATTCCTAGCTACTCAATCTCATCATGCTCCTAAGATACAAGTATTTCGATTTGTTTAAAAAATAAACTTTTAACAAGTATGTTAAAAAACATAATGTTATAAATATGAGTCTATAACTACTCAGGATTAAGATTGATCTACATATAGTCATCTAGTGATATTATTTGAACTTTCAACAATTAACGAAATATATGTGAGATTCAAGTCATATCTGCTCCACTTCTATGGAATCAAATTATATAAAGTACTTCCATTGTGATGTCATCACATTAATAGTCTAGATAAGACTATTATATTCTCAATATTAATGGACCGTAATAATAATATTTAATTAAAAATCTCAAACTTTAATTAATTATTATAGACTATATTTGGTTTATTATTCATAAATTTAATCCTCATATATATAACACTTATATACTAAATTTATGGTTACATAAATAAACTAGTGATTTTCTGATATTTAAAGACATATCAATTATTTACAAATTTAAATAGAAAAATATCATTTTCTTAATTCTGTAAATATAAAAAATATACGTGTAAACCCTAACAACATCTTCTTAAGCAGGTCACGTTGCTCTCGTCATCTAGTATTATATATGTGCTTGCATTTCGTTTAATAAGTGTTGTGCGAAAGCATTTCATTTGTTCAGCAAGTCAATTGTGTCATGAGTTGTGCGTAACTACTGTTTGCTTCTTTTCTTTTCCGTATCATTATCTATCTTAAAATTTGTGATTTGAGTAAAAACTTTGTGTTGTGCATGAGACATCAATCAATAAATGGAGATGTTATAATTAATGTTAGGCATTCGAAGTAGCCTTTTTCTTTTCACATGGAATCCCAAGGATTATTACTCGTACCTTTTTAAATACTACCTATGTTATGTCTTTATTGCATATACATGAGTAAATCTGAACATTACGTTAAGTATTTTCAACTCAAAATACCACAGGCTGTGAACACGACTAGTCAAATTCGATTTTTAGACGTATTAGGTTAGAGAAAGCTACACTCGAACCCCTTTTCTTACAAATTAAGCAACAAATTCAATAATTGTAAAAAAAAATTACAAAAATTCTAACATAAAACTCAGGCGGTGCACTGAGAAGTCATACGTCGGTAAAACATGCAAATTTTTTTTTTTCATTTTCGAAAAATATTTTCAGCGTATTTATGGGTGTGACTCACTTCTAATTCATATATCTTATGCACAAAACGAGTTATTCTTTAGTGAAAAATTGCACGGAGCAATATTTATCCGGAATCACCATATTATTCGTGGACAGCCATGATATATAGATCACTTCTTGGCCATAACTAAATAAATATCAATTAATATCTAATACCCACAAAAGGTCCCTTTAGATTCTCCCTTATCTTGGTTGTGATTCTCCCGCGTTTCCTGTGTAAGGAAATATACCCTAAAGTTTGTTTACCGAATTGAATATTTAAAAGTATATTTTTATTAAAATTTGTTTACCGAATTAAATATTTAAAAGTACATTTTTATTAAGGATTTTTTGCATTTATGAATAATATTATTGATATAATTATTCATTATCATAAATATTTTAGATTAATTATATAATCATTATTTAGTATATAAAGTATTTATACGTGAGGATTGAAAACCGTGATTTTTCGTAATTTTAAGCAAAAAAATAATTAAATATTAATTTTACAAAATTTAAGGGAAATAATGTATTAAATAGTCTTGTTTTAGTCCCTAAATTATTATAAATTCTACAACTATTAAAACTCTTAGTAGCTTTAATTACTTAAGAAAAATACTTCTTAAAGTTTAAGAAACTTGTGATAAATTTGTTTGAAAACTCATAAATAATTCATGGATTATGGTAAACTGAGGTTAATTGAAAACTTTAATCCAAAGTCAAAAATAATTATATTAAATCATTTGTAATTTTAAGTTCTTAAACGAACTACAAAACTATCCTCATACATCTACTTAGTAGATTTACTAATCCTAGTTAAATAATCGAAAAATAAAAGAAAGACTGCAGAGTATGAACACCCACAAGAAATAAAGAGTAAAACTTCATACACAAGTTACACAACTTATTTATGAATTAAGACGACTACCTCAAATAGTCAAATACCTGAAAGTGGGAAAAGTAAGGAGGGTGAGCATTTACATGCTCAGTAAAAATTCAATTGCTTTTTTAAATGGATGCAATTTTTACCAAACCTGCATTGTTAATACCTTTTCTAAAATCTAATTATAAACTAAGTTTATAATATAATTGATATCCATAATAATCTCATATTCAAAATCAAAACTAATTCCACACAATTCTACATATTATAAATCAACTAAGTATATGTGTAAAAACCCATTTTTTAAAGGGGCAAAATGGTCTTTTGACCGGATTTACAAAAACAAAAAAAAAATTGATTATATATACATATACATTTCTCTCTCTCCCCTCTCGTCCCCTCTCTACATCTCACTCTCTCTCTCTATTCCTCACTCAACCGAAGCCCGCCGAAAGAAGCCACACCGCTGCCCCGCCATCGTCCGGCCAGACGACCAGCCGGCGTCGACTCGCCGTGTTACCACGAAGCTCCGCTGCCCGGTTCGCCGGAAAACTCCATAAAAGCCGTTTTGACGCATTTCGGATTTTTAGCCGCCGGCAAATATTCCGGCGTCCATTCGACTCTAAACCAGTCCCGTTGGATTCGTATCGTCGCAAGGATCATCAAGGTATATATATCTCAACTCCATTCTGCCCAGATTGAAAGTTGCCATTTTTGGGCATTTCGAGTTTATGGTTGTTGTTCTCGATCCGGCCGTTGGATTGTGTTTTCGACTGCATTTTTGGAATGTACTCAGAAAATGGAGAAGTTTGATATATATATTGTGTGGTTTGGTGATCGGCACGAAAATCGGGATCAGACGGTCGAGATTTATCTCATTTTGCTTGCCACCGGTCCGGTATGGGCCCGAACCTGAATTGGACAAATTATATGTCTAACCTAGTTATTTTGGGTGCTAGGAGTTCAGTGAAGAGGTCCATCTGTGGAGTTGAAGCTCCGGTGAGAAAGTTGATTTTTCGCAAGAGGACGATCGAGGGCTTGGAATTAGTTCCCGACCCTCCGCCCGATCGTCAACGACACCTTGAAGACTCAATAGCGTGGTGTCACTATTTCGGTGAGGTAGGGGTTTAGTTACCTTCGTTTTATACCATTTTTGAGTTAAAACTTATTTTCAGCAATATATAAGAACAAGTGTGTTTTTAATGATTTGAATTATATGTGATGGAATCTGGTTATATGATATATACTGTACTGCTCTGGGAGTTGGCTGTGTGCAGGTTATTTTGGGTATATCAAAAATAGAGCCGTTATGCTGCCCGTTTTTCTATAAAACCCTATTATGCATGTTTTATTGAAAAATCAGAGTACAGTAGTTTTTACACTTCAGTTCTGTATTGCACGTGTCATAGGATTATACATGAGCATTGTGTTAGCATCGTGGGTTTTACAGTGTGGCGCTGTGTGCCCCACTATCGATGAAAGTCCGTAAACTCACACGAGGTCTTGTTACTTCTGATTACCTCCCCATTTGGCAAGTGTAGGCAATTCGGTTGCCCCTCAAGGTTTGGTAGGCGATACATAGGTGTCCCCTCCGGGTTTGGGCTTAGGTATCAGGCAGGCTGTTAGGTACACTTAGTACCATAATCCTGGGTTTCCACAGATGAGAGAAAGTGAGCTCATAGGTATGGGTTGATTTGTGTCTTGTGCATATGGATTGATGGTTTTCATTACACTGTTTTATATATATTAGCTCTCGGTTTGGATTATATATATATATGCATGTGTATGTTTTGGATTTGAACTAACCATGCAGGAGTTTTCCATCACTGAAATATTTTCTTCGAGGTAACTATTTTCCTACCGGGCATTGTATGCTCACCCTTTATCTTCCTCCTCAGGTGGTGTCCAGTGCAATCTTGGTGATCAAGACGAGTAAGAGGTCATCCGGAATGCAGTTCGTCTCTTGGTAATGCTAGGAGTTGTTTTCGTATTCTTTGGACTATTTGGATTTTGTGTTAGCGTTGAACCAAGATTATTGCTTTCTATTTTGTCTGCAAACTTATGTATGCCATTTTGGTGTTTGACTTCTGTTGTGGATGACGATGATGCTAGGTTTTATATTTGATTTCATGTTTTCAAATAATTTTTTGATCCATGTTTGATGTTGTATACAAACTATGGGAGTGGTTCACGGGATGGAATTCCGATTATTTTATTTAAACGGACCGTTTTTATAAAAACTAGAACTTTTGGCATTTTTCAAATAAATCAAGGAATTTCTCACCTTTGTAAAATTCCTCTTCTGCTACTAGCCCGGGTTTTGGGTCGTGAAAGAAATTTTTGGTATCAAAGCTTTGAGTTTAACAGCTCGGACGTATCACCATTAAACTAGATTGAAGTTGATTTTTATGACAAGCATGCATCATTATCGCACTAACAGTTTGGCATATTATTTCAGACTTGTAAGGATGCCTCCTAGAAGAGTTCCGAGGCACCAGCCGGATGCCCAACCTCCTCGTCCGAATTTCACTCATCTGATCGAGGCAATGCAGCAGGCATTCGTCCAGATGAGCAATCCAGACTATCAGCCTCCAGTTTCGAGGGAACTTCAGTTGGATCAGGCTGATCACCTCCAACGGTTCATGCGTCTCCAGCCAGGGCAGTTTGACGGTAGACTAGAAGATCTCATGGAAATTGCTTGGTTGCGTGAGATGGAGAGGCACTTTCGAGCCCTTGGTACTCCGGTTGAGTTTTGGGCTGTGTTTACTGTTACCCGTTTGACAGCGAGCACCATTCGTTGGTGTGAAATAGTGGAACGGATGCAAGATGTAGTGGCCTTGACTTGGGAAGACTTTGAACGGATTTTCAAGGCTCGGTATGCCAATGAGGATCAACAAGATGAAGTTGTGAACCGAGTTGAAACTTTGACCCAAGGTAACAGAACGGTGAATGAGTACCTGATAGAGTTCACTGAGTTGGCAAGTGTTGCTCTTGGACCGGGTACGAGTGAGGAGTACCGAGTTGCTAAGTTCAGGAGTCGTCTGAATCGAAATATTTTCAACAGGATTGGCACTCAGACTTTCAACACTCTTCCTGAGATTGTAGTGGCTACCCAGCGGGCAGAGACCATCGAAGAAAGTTTGAATTCCAGGTGGAACCAACGGAGAGGAAATGACAGGAAAGCCACCAGACGGAACCAAAGGCAGTGGTCAGCCCAGGATACTCCGAGTAGTGGGAGCTCAAACAGTAGTGGTTCTTCTGGGGGTGGTAGAGGTAGCCCGTATGGAGGATGTTTTGTTTGTGGCCAGCATGGTCATCGGAAGGAGTGTCCCAACCGTCTGCAGAAATCTCCTCTTTCTCAGGGAGAACCGCAGAGGAGCCAGTCAGGTTCTACTTCTTATCAGAGCACTCAGGCAAGGCTGCAACAGTAACAGGGTGCTTCGTAGACTTTTACTTCCCCTCAGCCTTATCAGCATCAGTACTACCCTCAGGGTTACACTCAGAACTTTTAGACTCCTCAGGCTTCAGGGAGTCAGGGTGGGCATGGTTTTGGCAGTAGTGGTCCAGGATCCAGTAGCAGCCGTCCTGGCTAGGGAAGAGACAACAAAGGGAAAGGAAAGGTGACTGGCCAAGCCTATTCTTTTACTGGGGCAGACGACACTCAGGATCGCACCAGCCGAGGTGTTGTTGATGGTATGATCCTTCTTTCACACTCTTGGGCACATGTTTTGTTTNTTCATATCCTTATTGTTTGCTCAACTGTTGGGGTTCGAATTTTCTGATTTGGATTATGTATTGTCATTGGGTACACCTTTGGGAGGAATGGCCGACGTGTCTAGTATGTGTAAGTCTTGTCGGGTTGTGGTTGGCGATAGGAAGCTTCTTGCTGATTTGATTAGGTTGCCGATGGGAGAGTATGACGTGATATTCGGTATGGATTGGTTGTCGAAGTATCGAGCCGTTGTGGACTGTCATAAGAAGCGGGTGACTCTTTTTCCTAGTGATGGATATCTTATTGTCTATTAGGCTAGGATGAGTCCACTGAAGCCTAGTCCTATTCTGAAAGCGTGCATGGGTGGAAGGAAGAAACTTGAGTGTTATGGGAACTTATTTGCCATGGATGGCAAGGTAAGGATAGACGATCAAAACCCATGGATTTCGGTGGTGTGTGAGTATTCAGAGGTGTTTCTTGAAGACCTTCCGGGGTTACCACCTAATAGGGAGATCGAGTTCTGTATTGAAAAAGTTCCTGGAGCTCAGCCAATTTCTATTCCAGCCTATCGTATGGCACTTGCTGAGATGGAAGAATTAAGAGAATAGTTGGACGATCTGCTTTCCAAGGGCTTTATACGCAGTAGCACTTCTCCTTGGGGTGCTCCTGTTTTGTTTGCGAAGAAAGCTGATGGTTCATTGACACTTTGTGCGGATTATTGGAAGTTGAACTAGTTGACAGTGAAGAACAAGTATCCTTTGCTAAGGATAGATGAGTTGTTTGATCAACTTGGTGGTTCAAGATTCTTCTCTAAGATCGATTTGAGATCCGGTTATCATCAGTTGAAGATAAGGGAGGATGATATACCGAAGATAGCATTCAGAACCCGATATGGTCACTTTGAGTTTCTGGTGATGCCATTTGGTTTAACGAATGCATCTGCAGCCTTTATGGATCTCATGAATCGGATTTTCAGGCCGTTTTTGGATCGTTTTGTGGTTGTGTTCATTGACGATATCCTGGTGTATTCCAAGACTCGAGAAGAGCATGCCAAACATCTAGGGATAGTACTCAAGACCTTGAGAGATCATCAGTTGTACGCCAAGAAATCGAAGTGTGACTTTTGGATGTCAGAAGTGAAGTTCCTAGGCCATGTGATTTCTCACGGAGGTATTTCAGTCGATCCTGCTAAGATTGAAGCTGTCTTGGAGAGGGAAAGACCGAGAAATGTGACGGAGGTACGTAGTTTCCTTGGTTTGGTAGGCTACTACTGTCGTTTTATGCAAGATTTCTCGAGAATTGCTTTGCCTTTGACGAAGTTGACCAGGAAGGACGTCAAGTTTGTTTGGGACCACGAGAGTGAAGAAGCTTTTGTCAGATTGAAGCAGATTTGACCACCGCACCTGTTCTTACTGTTCCTGACAGTAACGAGCCTTATGTGGTGTATACCGATGCTTCGAAGATGGGCTTGGGATGTGTCTTGATGCAGAATGGTCGAGTTGTGGCTTATGCTTCTCGTCAGTTGAACCCACATGAAAGGAACTATCCCACCCATGATCTAGAACTTGCAGCAGTGATCTTTGCGTTGAAGATTTGGCAATGTTACTTATATGGTGTGAAGTTCAACATATTCTCCGATCATAAGAGTTTAAAGTATCTCTTTACCCAGAAGGATTTGAACTTGAGACAGCGAAGATGGGTGGAGTATATGGAGGATTATGACTTTGACCTACGGTACCATCTTGGTAAGGCCAATGTTGTAGCTGATGCACTGAGTAGGAAGCCTCGTGGTGAACTAGCTGCACTGGTGTTTGAAGATTGGAAAAACTCAGTTGCGATTGGTGACTACAACTTGTAGTACTTCGAGAATGAATGTGTTGCTTGCCTGAGCAACATTGTGATTTCACCATCTCTTCTCCAGACTATCCAGCAAAGTCCGTGGCAATACAGGGAGTTGAGGACAACCTGGAACCGACTTCAGAATGGTGAACAGTTAGATGGTTAGAGCACTAACATAAAAGGGTTCTTGCTTTTCAATGGGAAGTTGGCTATAGCTAATGACGCTAATCTTCAAGAAACCATTCTAACAGAGGCTCACAAATCAAGGTCGCAGTACATCCAGGTATTACTAAGATGTACCGGGACTTGAAACGGCAGTATTGGTGGAAAGGGATGAAGAAGGATGTAGCTACATATGTGGCTAAGTATTTTACTTGTCAGCGAGTCAAGGCTGAACACCAGAGACCAGCTAGATTACTTTAGCCGTTGCCAATTCTGGAATGGAAGTGGGACAAGATCACGATAGACTTCGTGACCAATTTGCCAAAGACCTTAAGGAAGAACGACGCAGTTTGGGTGATAGTTGATCGGTTAACGAAGAGTGCTCACTTTATACCGATCCGGATGGACTACTCTCTTACTAAGCTCAGTAGACTGTATATGGAGAACATCATACGTTTGCATGATGTGCCTTCAAGCATAGTATGTGACAGAGATCCAAGGTTCACTTCTAAGTTTTGGAGAGCCTTGTAGAAAGCATTTGGTACGTAGTTGGATATCAGTATAGCTCACCATCCTGAGACAGACGGTCAGTCTGAAAGGACCATTCAGATTCTTGAGGACATGCTACGTTGTTGCATACTGGATTTTGGTGGGAACTAGGATGATCATCTTCCTTTG
>JXTB01000074.1:32933-61879 GCA_002914805.1 Parasponia andersonii
AAGGGTAAGCTTGCTCCAAGGTATATTGGTCCCTTTGAGATCACTGAGAGAATTGGACCAGTGGCGTATCGCTTGAATCTGCCTGCACAGTTGGGTCACGTGTATAATGTGTTTCATGTGTCGATGTTGAAGAAGTACATCCGGACCCATCTCATGTTATGCAATACGTGAATGTACCGATCCAAGAAGATGTGTCCTATGAAGAGCAGCCTGTTCGCTTATTGGCTAGAGAGTTGAAAGTGCTTCGCAACAGAGTGATTCCACTTATCAAGGTGCTTTGGGAACATCACAAAGAGGACGAGGCTACTTGGGAACTCGAGATAGAGATGTACGAGAAATACCCTCATTTGTTTAACTTTCTGTTAGAAGTTGTATTGTGATGTGAACCTTGACTAGTATTTTGAATTTCGGGACAAAATTCTTATAAGGAAGGGAGAATGTAAAAACCCATTTTTTAAAGTGGGAGAAGTAAGGAGGGTGAGCATTTACATGCTCGGTAGAAATTCAATTACTTTTTTAAATGGATGTAATTTTTACCAAACCTGCATTGTTAATACCTTTTCTAAAATCTATTTATAAATCAAGTTGATAATATAATTGATATCCATAATAATCTCATATTCAAAAATCAAAACTAAATCCACACAATTCTAAATATTATAAATCAACTAAGTATATGTGTAAAAACCCATTTTTTAAAGGGGCAAAATGGTCTTTTGATCGGATTTAAAAAAAAAACAGATTATATATACATATACATTTCTCTCTCTCCCCTCTCGTCCCCTCACTGCATCTCACTCTCTCTCTACATCTCACTCTCTCTCTCTCCGTTCCTCACTCGGCCGAAGCCTGGCGAAATAAGCCACGACGCCGCCTCGCGAATGTCCGACCAGACGACCAGCCGGCATCGACTCGCTGTGTTGCCATGAAGCTCTGCCGCACCTCGCCGCTTGCAGCTGCCACCCGGTTCGCCGGAAAACTCCATAAAAGCCATTTTGACCCATTTCGGATTTTTGGCCGCCGCCAAAGATTCTGGTATCCATTCAACTCCAAACTGGTCCCGTTAGATTCGTATCGTCGCAAGGATCATCAAGGTATATATATCTTAACTTGATTTTGCCCAGATTGAAAGTTGCCATTTTTTGGCATTTCGAGTTTATGGTTGTTGTTCTCGATCCGGCCGTTGGATTGTGTTTTTGACTACATTTTTGGAATGTACTCGGAAAATGGAGAAGTTTGATATATATATTGTGTGGTTTGGTGATTGGCACGAAAATCGAGAACGTACGGTCGAGATTTTGTCTCGTTTTGCATGCCACCGGTCCACTGTGGGCCCGAACCCAAATTGGACAAGTTATATGTCTAACCTAGCTATTTTGGGAGATAGGAATTCAGTGAAGAGGTCCATTTGTGGAATTGAAGCTCCGCTGAGAAAGTTGGATTTTCACAAGAGGACGATCGAGGGCTTGGAATTGGTTCCCGACCCTCTGGGCGATCGTCAACGACACTTTGAAGACTCATAGCATGGTGTTACATTCATTTTATACCATTTTTTAGTTAAAACTTATTTTCTGCAGCATATAAGAACAAATGTATTTTTAATGATTTGACTTATATGTGATGGAATCTGGTTATACGATATATACTGTATTGCTCTGGGAGTTTGCTGTGTGCAGGTTATTTTGGATATATATAAAATAGGGCCGTTACGCTACCCATTTTTCTATAAAACCCTATTATGCATGTTTTACTGAAAAACCAGAGTACAGTAGTTTTTACACTTCAATTCTGTATTGCACGTGTTATAGGATCATACATGAGCACTATGTTAGCATCATGGGTTTTACAGTGTGGCGCTGTGTGCCCCACCATTGGTGAAATTCCGTAAACTCGCATGAGGTCTTGTTACTTCTAATTAGCTCCCAATTTGGCAAGTGTAGGTAATTCGGTTGCCCCTCCAGGTTTGGTAGGCGATACATGGGTGTCCCCTCCAGGTATGGGCTTAGGTATCAGGCAGGTTGTTAGGTACACTTAGTACCATAATCCTGGGTTTCCACAGATGAGAGGATGTAAGCTTATGGGTATGGGTTGATTTGTGTCATGTGCATATGTATTGATGGTTTTGATTACACTGTTTTATATATATTGGCTCCCGGTTTGGATTATATATATATATGCGTGTGTATGTTTTGGATTTGAACTAATCATGCAGAAGTTTTCAATCAATGTACTATTTTTCTTGGAGGTAACTATTTTCCTACTAGGCATTGTATGCTCACCCCCTACCTTCCTCCTCAGGTGGTGTCCAGTGCGATCTTGGTGATCAAGAGGAGTAAGAGGTCATCCGGATTGCAGTTCGTCTCTTGGTAATGCTAGGAGTTGTTGTCGTAGTCTTTGGACTATTTGGATTTTGTGTTACCATTGAATCAAGATTACTACTTTCTATTTTGTTTGCAAACTTATGTATGCCATTCTGTTATTTGACTTCTGTTGTCGATGATGATGATGATGGGTTTTATATTTAATTTCGTGTTTTCAAATAATTGTTCAATCCATGTTTGATGGTGTATACGAACTGTGGGAGTGGTTCACGGGGATGGAATTCCGATTATTTTATTTAAATGGACTGTTTTTATAAAAACTAGAAATTTTGACATTTTTCAAATAAATCAAAGAATTTCCCACCTTTGTGAAATTTCCCTTCTGCCACTAGCCCAGGATCGGGTCGTGACAATATGAGTGATTTCTCATTTTCCTATCACGGCCCTGTAATACTTCTGTAATAGAGGAACTCAGCATCCTAAAACTACCCAGAGGTGTATCAGCTAAAAACCTACGCAGGGACCCAGGTCTTTCACTTTGCACTGTAGCAACTTGCCAGTGAACTAAACCAATATGATGCAATAATAGAATAGAACTCAAGTGTGTGATCCTATGTTATGTACAACATGTAATAATTTACAATAACTATGCATCTATGAATCTATTAAGTTAGGCTACTCGTTTGTCATGACAAAATGCTCAATTCATAGAACTTTAAACTTTAAAGAAGAGACACACAACTTTTTATCATGGTTCAACATAACTAAGTCATGTCTACATCCATAAGACCTGGTCTAGTAACTAAACAATCCAGTAGAAATATGAATATAATACAAATACAAGTCTTATACAAAAATCTAGAACTCCCTTCTAGTTTGTCGTCAATTTGGACTCTGATTTTCTCCGTGGAATTTACTTCTTCAACCTTGTGCTAAACTCTCTTCATTGTCATTGATAAACTTCCCAGCTCTAGCAAGAGCAAGCGGTCTCTTCTTGAAATCAAGTAGCCATAGAGCTCCACCTTCTCACTAGAATCAATGATGGAGTCTATGGATAGAGCATATACTTAGAGCTAAATACTCAAAACTATAAGAGAAAGAAAATTGCTCATAAAGTAAGAAAGACTCACAAAATATCTCTCTAAAATTAATGCTCAAAAGACCTCAAGTAATTTGAAAAGAAGTTTTCTTTTTATATAGGAAAGTAAATCGTGACTTAGCTGGCTCAGCTTAACTGACAGTTGTCATTGTAATGTCTAAACATGCTTTGATGCAGATGTATCACACAAACTTATATCTAAAGATGGTATCTTGACAAAAAAATTAGGCACACTGATTTGACACATAAATACCAAATGGACTCAAATCTAAGGGTGGCATCTTGATTAAATAGTCAGTCATACAGTTTAGACACTCAAAGTCAAACTTCACTTGAAAAAGTGAAACTTAAAGGTGCCATCTTGATGACACATGCTGAGACATAGTTTGACAAACAAGAGCTCAATTCTCAAATAATGACTATGGATATGTTAAGCTAATTGTCTAGACAGGTAGACGACAGGACTTAATACCTAACCATTAAACTAGTTTGGAGAAGATCTTTAGAATTTCAGCTGCTTTAGTTGAATGCATTCTCAATAAGCTTGGAGCACAATTTCAGAATAAAATAGACATACACAAGATTGAAAATACGACTGAAATAAAATTTTGAAATATTATTCATTACATTTTAATAAGATCATAAGGTGCCAAATAAAATCTTACACTAATGTTCTCCTCCTTTTGGCATCCTTATGATCAAAATCCCGAGAAACAAGAAATGAAAAACCTAAAACTAACTATAAGTCTTCTATGCGTAGAAAACAGAAACATGCCACATGCAAACACCAAGAGAAAAACTATAGCATAGTTTCAACCCAACATAAAAACATAAAAACCATACCATAAAACCAAACTATAAGAAAACCACTACTCTCTTTTTTTAAACATGAAGGAGGCCAAAACCTAACAGACAAATCAATTAATGGATAGAGCTAAGAAGAGGCAAGCCTAAATGACTTTCAAGTAGGCATAGGAGGCTTTTTCTAAGTAAGATTTGTTGAACCAGGCTGAGAACTTGTTGTGGTCTACAAAGGTGGCTGATTAGCCAGAAGAGCATTCAGAGATGCATCAAAAGCTATGCATCAGATTCACCAATAGTAATGGATGCAGTCTTTGTTTCTTCCATTGAGGTTGGAGTGGATGTGCTCTTTTGAGCTTGCTCCCTTGAGTGACAGGAGACACTGTCTTCCCTTGAGTAGCTACGATCCTACATAGAGCAGAGGCACCGGGGACTGATATGGTACATTTGGTGCTATTAGGACAGGTTGAACAGGCTTCCCCTGAGTTGTAATTGGAGTCAACATTCGAGCAGTGGAATCATCTGGCATAATTGTAGAATAGGCAATGCAAGGAATCTGAACGTGAGTGATTACAGTCTGAAAAAGACTCTCAATACTAGCCATTTTGGCAACAATCATTCGTTCAAACTGGGCAATCCTATGTTTAACACTTTGTCTCTGAGCTGCATCAATTTGAACAGCTTGAATTGGTTCCTCACATTTGGCAAACAGTTTGTACTACCTAGAATCAGGCTTGAGACCCAAACTCTCTAACTCTTCGGAGACTAGAAGAGAGAGTGGCCACAATAATGCTTTGAGCACTCTCATGGAAGCTTTAAAAGGTTTTCATTGTCAGTTGGGTAGGTAGATTCATTGGTACTTCATTCATGAATTCATCTGGAGAGTAGCTGTTGATGAGAGCTCGAATAAAGTAGGGCTAAGGTAAGATTCTTGTGGTTTCTTCACTTTGGCCACTAGCAATGATGGCATCAAATATCCCCTTTGCTAATTCCACTGGTTAGTTAGTATCTAAAGCGTAGACAAATTTGGCATATGTCTCGCCCACAGAAGATGTGTGTTTCCCAGGAAACCAATTGGTATTGCTAATTTGTAGAGTATTCTATACTTTAGTATGAGACATGAAACTGAGATGGAATTAAATTGTGGCCATTTAGAATCTTTGCCATTCAACTCTACGGCTAATACATCTAGATCAAACTCTTCAGTGTACATTCCATCAGTAGGTTCAAGTCCAAGAAATTCGTCAATAACAAATTGGTGAAAATTCAACAATGTGATGTCAAAAATATACCTTTGAGAACATTGGATGATTAGGATCGTTAATTAATTTCCCAATATTGGCATAGAATTCCTGGACAACTACTGGGCATGGAGGAGTTAAGTGTTGCACTATGTTGACCCACCCTCTTGTAATAATCAATGCTAGTAGTCCCCATTCTTTGAAGTTAGAGATCTTCACCTCTTTCTTGGGGATAAACAGGACGTTTGCTCACAAACTTCTTACAATGAGATTACAAATTCTCAGTATAAAATGAGAAGTTGTAAGCTTTCTTCAATAGTGTCTTGATCTCAGGTGATGAAGGAGTTGTAGTACGTGGTGTTTTCACTTTGGCTTTCCCTTTCTCTTTTGCTAAGGCTTTTTTCTTAGGAGTTGGCTTAGGAGAAGAAGAGAGCTTCAAGTGAACATCACCTGCTTCTGATTTCTTTGACTTGGCTGGATTAGAAAAGAGCACTAGTTCATCAGGTATGTCAGAGCTTGCAACTAATTTATCAGAGCAAGTAGTATGATCTATGTCCCCTACATTCACGAGCACTATCTTATTTACTGGAATGGAAAGAGGTTTCATAGAACCAGCACCAGCCTTGTTAGACCGTAGAGCTTATGTCAATTTTGAGGGTGGTTCCACCTAAGAAACAAAACCAATTTCTTTAGTGTTAGCTCTAGGCATGCTTGTTGGAATGCTTGTGTCAAAAATGTTGTCAGAACCCTCTAGTATACTATTAAAACTAGGGTTTAAGTCCATCGTCTTCTTTGAAACTTTTTTAGACAATTTCTTCTTAGACATGGCTGCCTTCCTCTTTTTCGATAGAAGAATTGTTGTTGCTGATAAAAGTCAAACCGAAAGAGCAGTAGATGCATCCAAAGGAGTTTGAACATCTTCGATTTTGTTTGCCATTGAGTCTACTAAAAAGAGAATAAGAAAAAATACTAGTTACAAGCAGAGCTTGAGCGATGGTTAGGGAATTAGAAGAAAGAAGATGGATAGAGAAGAGAGAGAAGAGGAAGAAGATGAACAGTAAAGATGAGAGAGAAATAAAACCAAAAAGAGCTAAGCAATCAGAACAACTAAAATTCAAAATAGGCTCCAAAACAAAAATAAAATAGAAAGCAATGTGAAACTTAAAATTTAAAAAACAAACTTCCCTGATTATTTTTTTTTTGTCAGGTACTCAAAAACGATAATAAACGTGCAAAATGAGCAAATACAAATGACTGTTGTGTTTGTGAAATCAAGCAGATGAATGTTAAAATAGTCATAATCAAATTTTGTGAAACAAGGCGTACAAAGCATTTATATAAGAGACAAGACATTCACTGGGCATAATATGACAAATTAGTGAGACGAACATGAATTTGAGTAATTTTGAGATAATGGTTTTTAGGTAACTCATCCAATTTTAAGACAAGAGAGAATTCATTTTGTATTTGATTTAGCTATATATATTGAGTAAGAACAAAGAATATTGAGTGCGTGTATTTTTTGTAGTTCAAGGACTTTCACTCAATTCATGATATGGAGGATAAAACTATAAATGAGTATTTATATAATGATCAAATGTGTAGCAGAAGTCAACAACTAATTATTCTTACTAATTGAGGTTAAACATGTCAGACTAAATGATTATCTTGAAGAGAGTTAGAAGATATTATTGATCTTATTAGCTCAACTCAATCGCACATAGACAAGAGACACATGCGCATTATGTGTGCTTGTGTAACTACCAGATTTGGTTCTTGCTGTAGGCCACACTTAGTGGTTTACTTTGTCTTTTTCAATAACCACTCTTTTTTTTCTCCCCAATTTTTTTTATATTTTTCTTGTTTATTTTGAATATGAGGAATCTCACCACTCTAAGATAACCTAAATTAGTAACTGTACACTTCTTATAAGGTAGCCATCTTCCTTGATAGATCATTCTAGAAATAAGGGTCACTACATATTAAATGATTACTCAAAACTCGCTTTCACCTAATGAGAGGTAGCCCTTTTTGATCCAAGTGCATACATGAACATGTTTATTATTGACTTATTATGCACACATGTCAAAAGTTTCTCACAGACATAATAAGTCAATAATAAACATATTCATATTACATAATAGACATATCATGAAACTAGTGTCAATTTTATAATAAATTGCTCATTTTAATTGTTAAATGCTTTCAATATGTATTATTATATTAATGGTTATCGAAGTATTCCCATGTAGTATAAAGGCTCAGTACCCTCAGGGAGAGAGTTTGGTGTGTGGAAAGAACAAAGAATACATTCATGAATAATAATACTATATGCATATGCATTAAAAACCATGTCTGTTGATAACTTGGTCAAATAGTAGTTTTTCGGTAAAATATATTTTTCACGCTTTTTGAAGCCAAATTCATTGTGCATTTAGCACATCAAATAGCTTTAATTCAATATTTAGGACTCATTTCTAGTATTTTTAAAAATGTTTATTCAAGGTAAGTACGAGGTGGCAGTCACTATACTGAATTATGTTTAATTACACTAAACTAGCTTAGATTCAGCTTAATCGCATAATGTCATCTTTGTGCATTCTAATAATTAGGAATTCATACTCAGTTTGCATTATTAATTTGAGTTTAATTGACATATTTTTATGTTTAATGATTGGTTATGAGGCTACGTTCCACTAGATTACAATAAGATTGACCATAGGATTTTAAACCGCATAACACCCACTATTATTTAGCAAAAGCAAATACTACTTTTTCGATTATATATAGATCCAAAAATTAATGAGAGGGATCAAGGATTTCTCCCCCGTTCAAATCTACGAGAATAAAATATCTGAACTTTGTAATTTTTCCTCTTAATAAAATTGATTACAATTACAATAGATGTAACCAACTGATTGTAACTGAATCACTATAAATCTAGTGTCATTTATCATTTTTTATCGTCGTTTCTATCAGCTATTTCCATTGGTATACCAGTTTTTGTCATAAACACAATCATTACAATAACAGATTTAATCAAAAAAAAAAAAAAAACCTCCAACAAACTGATCTCATTATCCACATCTAGTCTAACCTAGCTAGATACCATACGTACCTGTATATTACATTGGAGTAACTTATCCGAAAAGCAATTAATAGCGTTAATATCCCTTAAATTGTAAAAGCAAAATATATATAAATCTCTCAATTAGTAAACTTGACCGAGAAAAACAAACTATATTTTATCGTTAAGTTTCAGTTTATACTAAAATGTTACTATCAAAGTAACGATTAATGACTTTAGAGTAGAATGACCATTACAATAAACATATTGATAAAAATAAAACACGGAGACCATATTGTCTGCGGAAATTGGCTGATCCTGTATCCAATGTCTTCATGGACATGGTAATATTCACTACGATTTTGAAGTTTTAACATAGATGTTTCAGCATAGTTATTATATTTCAGACTTAAATCAGAAAAATGAAAAATCAATATCCAAATTGAACTTCAAGAGCTGAAAACGCAGGCCAAACAAGATGAATAAAGAATTCTAAAGGATGAATGAATGTGATAAAGTATTTATTACAATTAAGAGGCATGTTTACTAATCTATAATGAAAAGAAAGAAATTGAGAAGCGAATAAGAATGGGTTTAAAGAGGAATAAGAAGAAATCAAAAATTGAGCCATTCCTCCAAATTTCAACTATGTGAAAGATTCCCTAAAAGAGTGTGCTCCAAATAGAAGTAAGCACATGAATAAAAGAAAACGGGAATCAATTTCCTAATTACATAGCCTTATTTCTCTTATTCCATTAGGTTACATGCATGCCCAGCTTGAGCTATTAGCTCACTAAGAGAACAATCCCCTGGCGCCAAGTGCTGAAAACAACTAGTATTTGCAGCCATTACTGTCATCTAAAATGTCATCAACATAACCCTGAAGTGGAAGTGAGCCATGGGAAGTGAGTGGTCGCATTGCTCTCAGACCGGCCCTCACTCTGGATAGCCTTCTCTGAAAGGTAAAATTTGAGAAGATAAGTTCTGAAAAAATGAGAATGAATTTTAAATTGTGACACCAGACAATTAAACTTAATCATGATCCTATCACAAAATGCCTCTGCAAAGTCAGCAAGCATTGTGGAAGTACCATTTTTAACACCATTTCTATGATCATGTTAGAGTATAAGCTTGGGTAAGTTTAGTTGCTAGGACTGAAATTTATGCAGATTCCATATAAGGAGATAATTAGAGGAGAAAAAACACATTCTATGCACCATTTCTTTTTATATGACTACCATGGACTTAGCTAGATAGATTTCAGGTACCAAAACTATCTCAACTGTCAAAATCCTAAATGGAAGGGAAAAAAAAATCAAATAACAGCTAAGGCCGATAATTTAGGTCACGATATAATAACACAACTTGAAACTGGCACAAAGTTAGTGGGATTAGGTTTTGTCTTAAATAGATACGGGTCAAAACATATTAAACACAATTAAATAGAAGGTCAAAAAGTAGGTTAACATGCTAAATCCGAAATTGACACATTCAACACATTTAAATTTTTTTGAGGCTTCATATTAAGTTGTGTTTGAAGACCTCAAACTTCCTTTTACGTTTTATGTACTAAAACTTTAAAGTTTTATTTTAGTTTAAACTTTAGATTGTGTATTATATTTGTTAGATTCATTATGATTGATTGGTTATATTGGAAATGTTAAATAAGTTAATAAATTATATCAAATTATATTGAAAATGCGAAATAGATTAACATGTTAAACTTAATATTTTAATAAACTATGTCAGGTTGAACTAAATACAACATACTTAATAGTAACATATTAAGTTTGGGTTCAATTAATGGGATAAATGGTATACAAGTTAGGAGGTTGTGCTAGGTTGAACACGTTTTGAATACGACCTATTTAAATAACCTGTTAAATGTGTTATTCAAGAGCTAACATATTTATTTAGCATGTCGGGTGTGGGTTTACAAATGATGACACAAATGATAAATGTGTCTAATTTGGGGTTGTAGTTACTTGTTATACATATGCCTCGACACAACACGAATAGGATACGACAACACGAATTGCCACACCTAATAACAACCATATGAGATGGAATTAAAATCACCTCAATCCATTCATGTCATGAAATTCGAAAAATCAAAGGAGTTCAGAAATTCCAGTGAGAAACAATTTGACCTGATCTTAGACAAAAAGGGATACAGATAACTTTACCTGATATCACCTGGCAGCTTAAGGTTTTTAACAACACCTCTGCACGTCCTTGAAGGAATCCTTCCAGCGAGCTTGTCCGCTTTGGCACCTAAACATATTATTACTGCCTGGTATTCCCCTAATATTATACGCAATCACATATTAACAAATCATAGGAAAGAAATATGAGCCTAAGAAGTAGAAACCTTCAAGTTGACTACAAGTACATAACCTAAGAATCCAAATAACCAATGAAATACTATTAATCACTGAAGTGGACATTGAATATTAACGCTTAAATCATTAAATAAATATGTGTACGAGTAAATAGGCTTTGCGCTGCTTGTATTATTCAATCACAAATATACTAGTAATTACCTCCTTTCTAAACCAACGAGTTTATGAACAGATTCCCTGGGAAAATGCAACTCTTTTTTCTCCAATGCTGGAAGTGGACAATTCTTTTGCTAAGTATGTACACGCTAAGAAAAGCGCCTAGCAAAATAAGCATCAGATGAAGAGTCACGAAAAATAAATAGATGTTAAACTGAGACATGAAATGTATGATTCAGACCTGAACATAGAGTTGAGAAATGTAAAGCTGTAGGCATACACACAGATAAGTTACAAGATTTTGGGCGGCCTCCTCTTTAAGAGTTTTATTCTTCAAGTGGGAAGGCAATTTTGAGCATTCTAATTGCATCGAGCAACAAGCACCAAGATAACGGTGATATCAAAAATTAAACATCAAGTCCTTCCCCTTGTATTAAGTTCAGAATTATATCACTCCACAACAAGAAGTTCTTCATGCTCGCTGCCGGTCTCAAGATTCCCCTGAATTGAGAAAATTTACATTGGTAAGTAGAGAACCGTTTTGCCTTTTTTGAAAACAATACTCAATGCAATTCAAATCACCCTGCAAATAAGATTAAGGAAATAAGGAAAAGCATAGATTGGAGTGTGCTCATTACACCATAGCAATTTTAATTTACATTCTCAGGGATCCCAGAAAGTCAGAAAGATAAACTAATGCATCTCATATATTACTCCCCTCTAATGGAAAATAAATGGAGAAAGCAATTACATTTCACAACAATAGAAGACCAAGAAATATTACCAAAAGTAAGAGAAAGTCCAGACCATTTCACAAGTATATGAGCATCAAAGTTTGCAGTTCTGCCAAAAGCGCAAGCTACTCTGTGAAACCTCGATCGAATCTAATTGCTCTACAATTGCTGATTGTATTTTACCTTGACTACACTTTTTTTTTTTTCTTTTGATGGAAAGGTAATTCATTGAACAGGGACAGCCTAAGTACAAAGACAATCAAATAAACCAACAGAGAAAGCTCAGCAATCCACACAGGGAGAGATCAAGGTAAAATGTGACTGCTACATGTGACTCCAACTCAAAGTCTCAAATACTAACAAGCAATATGAAATATTACCTATTTGACTGATCAAACAATTTCCAGGTTGCATGGAATGGATAATACACACACGTTATAAGCACACGTAGCTGAAACCATGTCAATTTCTCTTTGATGAATCTGGAGATTCAACAGAATTGCACAAAGTGAAAATGGTTTACAGAAAAAATTATGTAAAAAATACCCCCAAAAGAAATAAAAACCAAAAAAGAAAGTAACAATGAAATGGCATGGGAAAGAAAAAGAAGAAAGAAAGAAGTGATAATTAGATAATCAAATATCAATGCAAGTTTGCCTCACCAGCTTCATAGACTTTGTTATGCTAAATTTCTCATTTTATATGGACTGCTGGTACATGTTGAATTTTCAGATAATCCGGGCCCCCATTCATCTGCATCCGAAGAACAAATTCCCTTGGCATGTCTGAGATTGAAAGTTGTTTGAGGTTTCTTAGATATTGGATGCCAGAGGGAACCTCCTCCAATAGTGGGCAAGAATGAATGTCAAGTGTTTTAAGAAGAGGCAGTGCTCCCGTGTCTATCTTCACCAACTTCAGCCCTTTCAAAGTCACTAACTTGAGGTCATTGAGCCTTAGAAAACCACCTTCTTCAAAGTGTAGTTGTTCTCCATCGAATGAAGAGCTGATCAATCGCAGGGCTAATAGATTCGGCAAGTCTTTCAAATACTTTAGTGGATCATCTATCAACTTTGAAAAGCATAACATCAACCCTTGCAAATTAGAGAGATACGAAATCCAAGGAGGAAACTCATTCAAGCGACCGACCAAGCATAGTATACGCATCAAAGGAGGGGGAGATGATGCAATCGGTTTGATATCTAGAATCTCATCTCCATTGTCTGTTCTCAAATACAAACTTTCAAGGTGGTTCAACTTCTTAACGGCGACACAAATTGTTCCTGAAGTTTCTTTAGTCAAATTTGTTACTCCCAATGACTTCAGCTTGCTCAACTTATCTAACTCTTTCATGAAAGTAACCCCACCAAGATGCACTTCCACATTCTCTAGTGTCTCTAAATTCTCCAAATATCCAAACCCTTCTTGAATCTTCACCCCAAGCGAGCCCCCTGAATAAGGCAATACGGTTGTCCTCTCCTTACACGTGGCAGAAATGTGTCGCAGATTTTGAAGCTTATTTATCTCCACTGGCAGCTCCCGCACAAAGGTGTCCATAAGGTTCAAAGTTTGTAGATTGTGCAGCTTACCAATAGACTTTGGAAGCCTATGCACTAGGGTATACCTGAGATTCAGAACTTGTAGATTACATAGCTTGCCGATAGACTTGGGAAGCACTTCAATTTTTGTTCCTAGCAAATTCAAGTATCTCAAGTGAAACAGAGTTCCCACTTCCTCTGGGAGATAATCAATAGGGGCATTTTGAAAATTCAATACCTTCAGAAGCTTGAACTTTTGAAACAAGGTAGTCAAGGAAGACATTTTGATTAACTCATCACTGAATTTAAAAAGAAAAATTGAGCGAACACCATTGTACGGTTGGATACTTTTGGTAACAGTTCTCAGCATGCTATCATGAATTGACAAGCGGCGATGCTTTCCTTGGAATTCTGATTTATTCTTGTCCAAAACTTGACAAAAGCACAAATCATTTGCCTTTGAAGAGATGAACTCATGCATCAAATCATGGACTTTGCAAACTCTGTATAATCCATCACAAATTTCAAGTGAAACCAAGTTTCTTTTGATGAGCTCATTCAAGTATGCTCCAGCTTCTTCCTCCAATGTCTTATCTTCCCTTGCATTCACAAAACCTTCGGCAATCCATAATTTACACAATGTTTCATAAACAATTAAATTTTTTTCAGGAAAAATGCTAAAATACAACAAGCAAGATTTAAGGTGGTAAGGCAAATCATGATAACTAAGAGAGAGAATTTTTGTAATTCTTGTAAGTTGAGGATTAGTTTTGAACTCAAAATTGAGATTATCGAGAACTCTCTGCCATTCACATTGGACCTTACTTTTTCTTGACAATAAACCAGCTATGGCCCCGATTGCAAGTGGCAAGCCTTGACATTTGCTAACAATTTTTTGCGACAATTCCTCTAACTCGTTGGGGCAGCACCTTTCAAACTCATGTCGAAATGCCTTTTTGCAAAATAACTCCCAAGCCATATTAGGCGACCAAGTTTTCAGCTCTTGGATAAAATCACATGGGCTTTCTTTACATGTAGCTGCAACTGTGTCATTACGTGTTGTGATAATGATCCTACTTCCTTTATCATTACTAGGCAAAGCATATCTCATAACTTCCCAAAAATTCGTATCCCAAACATCATCAAAAACAATCACGTACTTTTTCGTCTGCAAATATTGCCTAAGCGGAGTAATTAGCCCTTGGATCATGTCATAATTTGAAGCAGTAGATTCAGCTATTTGGCCAATCTGTTTCATCGTGATCCTTAATAGTTTCTCATTGTCGTACGATTGAGACACAGTAATCCAAACATGACAATCAAAATTTTGTTTCACCTCATCGTATACTTTCTTAACAAGAGTGGTTTTACCAATTCCTCCTTGGCCTACCAATGAAATAACCGTACGTATAGATGCTCCTTCAATCAAAAAGCTTTTTAGTTCTCCCTGAACCAAAGGAACATCCACGTATTCATCCTCTTCTACAATAAAATGAGAACCTAATCGTGTGTCAAGCTCTTCTGTGTTTGAAGTTTTGCTGCTTGAACCTTGTAATCTAAAGGACTGACTCAAGCCATATCCTTGACCTATGTCTTTGATTCTTCGTAGAGATTCGTTAATGTTGCGAATCTGAGAAGATATAGGATAACGTGATTGCAAGGCTTTGATTTGGCAACCTATTTTGCAAAGGGAACCAACAAATCCTAGCTTGTCAGAAGTGCTCTGTGCCACATGCCATCGGTATTCATCAATGACATCTTCTATATGATTAGCTTCTTCTCTTAGTTGTTTCACCCAAGTATTCACAGCATCACCCAGGTCTCCTCTGTCTGACCTTGTGTTCACATCTTTGAGAAGGGACTGAATGATCTCTAGTTCTCTTTTCAAACTTTCAACTTCTTTGTGAACTGCTGCAACTGATCTTACTTCAATTGCTAGCAGCTGAATCAAGCTCTCAATGACAGGAGTCAAAAAGGTCTCAGCCATTTCTTCCTCAGCTTCTTAGATCGTCTCATAATCAAGCAGGCAAAGGGAACATAGTTGTAAGCAAATCAGATTATGCTTCATAATTTCACCACATCAGTAGACCTATATATGTGCAGTAAATTGCAGTTAGCGGCTATTGAAAAATTTTCTTCACAATCACACTAAATCAGCTTATCAAAACTAGTATAATCAAAATTTGATATCAGTTGCTAAAAAACATGCTTTTAGGAGGGAAAAAAAATTTGTATGTATGATACATCAAACAGATCCATTCATAAATGTAACCGTCAATTTGGATTTTGTACTCGTCTATCAAATATAAAAAAATAAATTAATTAAATTAAATGACTATAAACATAGCAGACATGGATATTAAAAGTTCTTTATATAGCTTGAACAGAATATTTTGTTGCTGGAGAATAACAGAGCAGAAATATTCACATAATCATGGTTAAGAGTTGAGACAAATGTGGTTTCTAGTACAAAACCTATCTAAACCATAAAATAATTTAATTTCAGTACAAATGACTACATAAGAAATTAACATAATTACATCAAATGTAAATTGTGTTTCTAACATTAAAAAGAAAAATAATTAAGAGAGGGAATTAGAAGAGATAGACGTACCAGTAATGTGAAGAAATGAACTGGGTAGATGTGAATTTGGGAGGAAGAACACCGAAGGAGACCAAATAGCTTCTCACAATACTCTTTACAAAGAGTAAAGTTGCATATACATAATACATTAATGCTGATCATAAACAGTGGAAAGGAAATTCAGTATGAAACTTCCGGGAAAGTCAGTGTTTTATGGCTATTGACCATAAATGTCAGAGAAATTTCTGGTCCCCATGAAAGTTGGTGGCCGCAATATTGGAAATTACTCCTTGAAGCGGCAGAGCCACATAAAAGGATTAGTATAAATTTGTTTCTTTTCATTTGCCATGTTTCTTTTCATTTGCCAGGATCCTTCCATCAGTTGATATAGTTATTTATCCCTGTTACTATAATTTTCAATTTTTTTTTCTTTTTTCATTCTGAGTATATTATTGCTTTCAATTCAATTTCAATTTTCATAATTCGTGTGTTGTTACATGCTAATGGTGGTATGTACCTTAGATACTCCATGATAGAAGTGAAGGTCTTGATTGCTCATCTTGTGAAAGTTCACCGAGAGTTCAGGTCGGCCACGTGTTGTTCCAAAATTGGTTGTCAAAATCAATGTAGAACACATGCGTTTCATAATTATTATATTTCATACCACTATTTACTTCAAGATTGAAAACGCAGACCAAGCATGATGAATAAACAATTCCATTCACTATTTATTGATTTCTGTTATTCCATGAGGTTAATTCAGATGGGATTAACTGTTCATTACAGGCGAGCACAGCCTGCGCCATCAACTTCCCAAGCCAACTATGGTACAGCAATCCTCTAGCACCAAGCCCTGCAAACAACCAGTATTTGCAGCCCATACTCTCACCCACAATCTCATCAACACAACCCAGAAGTGGAAGTGACCCATGAGGAGTGAGTGGCGGCATTGCCCTCAGACCAGCCCGCGCTCCAGTGAAAGTCCAGTTTTTTAAATCTGGATAAATGGCATATGCCTTCGGCAGAAGCTCTTCAAGGGCTTGAGAGGCTTCTGATGTGGAGACATTTGGTGAAGAGTTTCTTGATTTCCATTCCCATGTAGAGCCCATGTACAAACTGCGGGGACCCTGAATAGCTAGCCAAGCATCTGAAAGTATTGAGGGACCAAGCTCTGGATATTCTTCTCTGAAAGGTGAAATTTGGGAATATAAGTTGCAAAACGAGAAGATTTTTAATTCTAAGACCAACCAAATAGAACTTAAGTACGGATCTATCAAGCATTCTGGAAGTATCATCTTTGACATCAAGCATTCTATGTTATAGAAAAAGTGTTAAGTTTGGGTGCTTGGACTGGAAGTTTGCAAACTACATATAAGCAGATTGAAAATGAAAGAATGTTCTATATGCTTTATTCTAGATGACAATGGACTTATCTAGATGGATTCAGTTAACAAAATTAAGCTCAACTCTAAAGATCCTTGTTGAAACCCACCAAAGGAGAAAAAGGGAGGGGGATGAGGGCTGGGAATCAGAAAAATAGCCAGATGACATGGATCCATTCATGTCATTAATATCAACTTTTCGAGGGAATTCAAAAGTTCCCAGTGAGAAACAATTTGAACTGATAATAAAGACATATAGATAACTTTACCCGATATCATCAAGCAACTTAAGGTGTGCAACAACCCCTCTACACGTCCTTAAAGGAATCTTTCCAGCAAGCTCGGGAAGCATGTCTGCTTTGGCACCTAGACATATAATTACTGCCTGGTATTCCCCTAACATTACATGCACCGCATATTCACTAATCATAGGAAAAACAGAGAAAACAATCTAGTGTACAGAACCAGAGAAAGCAACCAAACAACAATTTAAATTTAATTTACTCACAATGAACTTCTAAACTAAAATGGCATTTGTCTCTGTGAATGTTTAGATAATGCAACTAGAAAATATGTAAACGAGTAAACAAGCACTGCACTAGTCATCTTATTCAATACAAAATGAGAGAAATTACCTTCTAAATCTACGAGTTTGTGGACATTTTTCTTGTGCAAATGTAACTCTTTCTCTCCAACGCCAGAAGTGGATAATTCTTTTGCTAAATTTTTACAAGCTAAGTAAAGCGCCTGGCAAAATAACCATCAGATGAAGAAGTCATGAAAAGTTAAAAAGAGAGAATATTCAAGTTAAGCATGAGATGTATAGTTCAGACCTGAACATAACGTTTAGGAAGGATATTTAAGGCTTGAGGCATGTAAAAGGCTTTGTTTAGTGGTAAACGTAGATTGGGCACAATATTTTGGGCAGCATCCTCATCAAGTGTTTCTATTCTGCAACTGGGAAGGCAATTCCGAGCATTCTAATATCGCATAGAGCAAGAAGCACCAACATTACTATGAGATCAAAATTCAAACATCAAGCCATTGTGCTTAAAACAAGTTGAGAGAGAATTACATCACTCAACAATAACAAGTCCTTCATGCTAACTGCAGGTCTCAAGACTCCCCTGGATTTAGAAATTTTTGGTCAGCATGCAGAGAAAAGAACCCCTTTCACATTTTTTAAAAACAATATACAGTTCAAATCCCCTCAATAAGAAAAAGAGTAGGGAAATAATAAAATCATCATTTACTAGTTCTTCTATAAGTTGAAAGATTGGAGTAGCACATTACACAATAACGCACTTAATTTTGCATCATACATCTGGAAAAAAAAAACCACATTTCACAGTAGACAAATAAGGAATATAAACTAGTTGAGACAAGAGCAGTTATAGAGAGAGACCTTTTGCGAACAATGAGGCCATGAAAGTGAGGATCAAAATCTGAAATTGCAGAGTCCAACTCCTGAGAATCAATTGCTGCTGATTCAGCAACACTCAAAAGCTTTAAACACTCGTTCCAACACTCAGCACCCCGCCATAGAAGCTTAGCTGCTAGACCATAATACCCAGTATCGTCACCATGAACATCCTTCTATTATTTTCTTCCATTAAAAATAAATAGATAAATAAATAAAAATACAGCCTCTAACCTTTAGGGGAATAAGGATGGAGGAGTCCTCCAGAAATTCCAGAAGCACCACCTCCAATCCCAATTTCATCATATATGTCTATTCGTAAGTTTAAATCCTTTGCACTCTCCTGCATATATATATATATATATATATATATATATATATATATATATATAAAACAAAAACCTTTCTTTGAGCCATAATTGACAATTCCAAATCTGAGAGAGAGAGATACATACACGGAGCAAATGCCAAGCAACTGAGAGGCCAGCAAAGCCAGCGCCCAGCACTGCGTATCTACCAAACCAATCCGCCATTAACAACTTTTATGACGTAATATATATATATATATATGAATAAGAAAGAGTGAGTGAAGCTGAAAGCCCGAACCTGAGAGGAGGGGGAGATAGAGAAGAAGAAGAAGGGGTTGTTAGTAATCCTCTGCTGTGAAGACCACTGGAACGACTCTGAGCCATCCCTTTCTTTCGGATGTTGCAACCTCTGCAGCAGTGGAGCACTGGAGCTCCTCTACTGTCTCTTACCCACCGCTCTCTTTCCCCTCCTCTCCGCCCTACTTTTTATTTTCTTTTCTTCTAATTTTTCTCCCTCGTTCGGTAGGAAGGAAAGAAAGAAAGAAAGAGAAAGTAGGAGGATAGAAAATAAGGGTCTTTCATAAAAAGTAAAGGGATAGAAAGGAAAATCTTTTCCTTTTTATCTTGTTTTTACGATAAAAGGTATAAAAAAAATATTAAATAATATATTTATTATTATTATTATTATTAACTACTTAAATTATTGTAATTATTAGATATCTAACAGTTAAAAAGAAAAACCTACTAGACAATGATTATTTTATAAAATGACTAAATATCTTCTTAGGAGTAGAAAAAATGATGGTACACCCTCTCTTCCATCAAAAGATTGTCCAAACCTGGGAAAAGTCAACATGTCCAAGTTGCATCCCCTCCTTTTGGGAAATTGACGCGGAATAACTTTTTTAAGCCATTTTCTTAGAATTACATTCCTGATACACTTTTGGGGAAAAAAAGTCTAAAAAGCCCTTCCTTATGAGAGAGCCAAAAATTGACCCTAAGGGGCACTGTCTCCTAGCCCTCCTTTCCCTTATTGCCAGCTACACTCTCTCTAACCCTAAAACTCCTCTCAAGCTCATCTGCGTTCATGAGAAGGAGAACACTCTTGTCGTTCTCGAGCTCCTCCACCACTACCATCTCCGCCACCTCTGACCCAAATCCAAAGAGAATCGGGACTCCACCACCCCGAATCCTCGGTCTCTCCTCTTGCAAGTATAGTTTGTGGTCCCCATTTGGAGAATCGGGACTCCATCGACGCTGCTTGCAGCAAGCTCACAACCACTTGGGTCTGAGCATTAACCGATGAGAACCTCGACATACCCAGTTGCGAGTTCTTCGAGCAGTTCAAGCGGGCCGGCCCCGATGCGGTTTTGCCCCCTGGGGTTTACACCTTGCAGGTATTCAAGAACTTAATTTTCATTTCTGAGTTTTGTGGAGAGATGCAATTTGAATTTGTTAAGGCCTTAATTGGCATAATCTCTCATCAAATGTTTTTTTTTTCTTTCCCTTATATCCTTTCACTAGATTTAAGTAGTAATATTGATAGTCAGCTTTCCTTTTCACGCCTACCTTGTTCTTAAAATACTTTGTATATTCATTGTTGCAGGATGCCGAAGAAGTGGATTCTGATGAAAATTAAGATGACGAAGAGGTAGCAAAGATAAACTTGTTCTCTTATACTCATTGGAATTAAATGTACCCGATGGCATGATTTTTTGTTTTTCTTTATGGAACCAAAAAGGATTAAGAAAAGCAATATATATGAACTGCAATATATACCTCTATGAAAGTTAAAGTTCAATAATGTGCCTGTTAGCAGAGACAATGTTGATCATTCAAATTCAAAGTCCTAACAACCAGCAAGCTTCAGTTCCTACGATAATGCGACTGAGATTTTCATGGACGCATTCTTTTATTTGTTAATTATCAGTTCCTATTTTTTTTGTATATTTAAAATTCAAAATTTGATTTAGAATATTTATTTTACTTCTAGTTTCACATGTATATATATAGGCATTCTGGCTTTGATAATAATATAAGCTAATACGTATATTAAAATATTTGTTTATGGTATCAAGAGCCTAACTACACTCCAACGAGTGTTTTTCCACTTGTTTTTTCTGTTATGGCTGAAGACCAACCCTAACCTATAGTTATTAATGCCAACAACCCTGCTCCTCATTTAGTTGCTATCAACGCCGCTACCCAGCTTCTAGTAAAACTTTCTGCAATCAATTACCCCTCATGGCGTGCTCAGTTTTACTCTCTTTTTGTTTGGTTATGATTTGCTTGGGTTCATTGATGGAAGCAAACCATGCCCACCAGCTACTATAACAGTCAACAATGTCCCCTCGCCAAATCCTGCCCTTGTTCTTTGGTAATGTCAAGATCAATTTTTACTACATGCGATCCTTGCCTCCCTATCAGACACTGTCATGCCACTCTTGGCCTCATCGGCCACCTCCCGCGAAGCTTGGGTTCGAGCTGCTCGATTGTCAAGCTTTGAGCTGCTCGATTGTATGCCAACCGTGGGTTCGAGCTTCTCGATTGTACGCCAACCGTTCTCATTCTCGCATCATGTACCTCAAGGACCGTCTTCATCTCCTCTCCAAAGGATCGAAATCAGTCTCGGAATATCTTCAATATGTCAAATCTATTTCTGATGAGTTGGCTCGTATCAATGCCCCTCTTGCGGATGATGATATGGTACTCTACTGTCTTAATGGTCTTGGCCCTGACTTCAAAGAAATCACAGCTGCTGTTCGTGCTTGTGAAAATCATATCTCCTTTGAGGAGCTTCATGATAAATTGGTGGAATAAGAAACAACGCTATCTCGAGCTCAATCCAAAGCTGATCCCTCCCCTGTTTAAGTTAACTACACCCAGAGTGCCCATCAACCTCAAAATAACCGAGGCTCTAACACCCAAAATTTCCATAACCATCCCAACAACAATCGAGGTGTTCCCTCCCACCAAAACCGAAATAATAACCACCGCCCAAATCAGCCTCGTCTCATTTGTCAATTCTGTAACAAATGCGGTCACGTAGCTCATTATTGTCATATCCTTAAGAACAAGCTTCAACACTCCAACCCCTCTCCTACGGTCAACTACACCACATTGAACCATGGCAACTCCAATTGGCTTGTTGATTCTGCTGCCAGTCACCATGTGACTAGTGATCTTAACAATCTCTCCATACATGACAACTATGACGGTGGTGATGATGTTCTTATTGGTGACAGATCCGGACTTGCTATCACTCATACTGGTTCGACTCTTATTTTTCATAAACTAAGAGTTTTTCATTATCTAATGTTCTCTTTGTTGTGCAGGGGAAACATAACTACTCCAAATAGGCAGAAAATACTAAATGTAGAAATAAATGAGAATAAAAAATTTAGCAAAATAAAGGAGAACACAAAATTTAGCGAGATTCGGCAAATTACTTACATTCTCAAGGCGTTACTGATCACTTCACTAACTTCAAATAAGAGGAAATACAAAATTTAGGCTATAATGCAAAAACTTATAAACAAATGGGGAAAAAGGATAAAAAAACAAAACTACGGAGGTCCTTAGGAATAAAGGTCACCAATAGGGAACTAATTTTGGGATGATTAAAACCAATTATAGAAGGCTTTATACTCAAGCAATGTGGGACAAAGTGCAAAACAATTACAAATGCTTACAAGCCAAATTCTAACAATCTTCATCTTAGCGAGTTAGCAAGCCCCACCCAAATTTCCCGTATCCTCTATCTATTACAGCAATGCCACTTTATGCGCCAAAATGCGCTATCAAATTTGTAGAATGTTGATCAAGTCCAAACAATAATTGAACTTGATCGATGTCACTACCTTAGTCATCATATCTGCAGAATTCTCGGCAGTTTCAATCTTCTGAAATAGTATATTTCTTTCATCAATAATCTCCCGCACAAAGTGATGTCAGACATCAATATGCTTCGTATGTACATGGTATACTGGATTTTTCGCTAAGTGATGGCATTATGACTATCAAAATAAATATAGACATGCTCCTAAATAACTCCCAGCTCTCCTAGTAATCTTTATAACCAAATAGCTTCCTTCACAGCCTCTCTAAGTGCCATGCACTTTGACTTTGTAGTAGACAAAGCAATTGTAGATTGTAAAGTAGACTTCCAACTTATTGATGCTCTTGTAAATGTGAATACATATCTAGTAGTTGAACGACGTTTATCCAAATCACCAGCGTAATCGGAATCAACATAACTAACCACATACTGACCAAGTCTATCATCCCACTCAAAAACCAAACCAACATCTACAGTCTTCAATAAATATTGTAGAATCCATTTCACAGCTTGCCAATGATCTTTCTTCGCAACATGCATATACCTGCTCACAAACTCCAATTGCATGTGAAATCTCGGGTCTTGTACACATCATCGCATACATCAAGCTACCAACCATATTTGAATACAGAACTTGTGACATGTACTCTCGCTCTGCATCTGTACTCGGAGACAAAGACGCACTAAGCTTGAAATGAGGAGTAAGTGGCGTACTGACAAGTTTTGATTGTTCAGTCATACCAAAACGTTGTAATACTTTCTTCAGATATTGTTTCTGAGTCAAACTAACCTTGCTTCTCCCTCTATCTCTGCTAATCTCCATATCGAGAATCTTCTTCGCTTCATTGAGATCCTTCATCTCAAACTCTTGATTCAACTGAGCTTTCAACGTCTCAATTTCTTCTTGATTTTTCAAAGCTATCAATATATCATCAACAAACAAGAGTAGATAAATAAAAGACTCACCTCGAAGCCTGCTAAAATACCCACAACTATCAAACTTGCTTGCTTCTTGTGTAGTTCTGACCCATCATAAACTGATCAAATTACTTGTACCACTGCCTTAGCGATTGTTTCAGCCCATAAAGCAATCTTTTCAGTTTGCAAACCCAATTTTCTTTTCCAACAACCTTATAACCCAATTTCCTCTTTTAAATCACTGTGTAAAAACGTGGTTTTCACATTTAATTGAACAAGTTTAAGATCTAACTGTGTTACCAAGGCTAACAAGATTCTAATGGATGAAGTTTAACAATTAGAGAAAATACCTCATTGTAATCAATTCCCTCCAATTGAGCATAGCCTTTCGCTACCAATCTTATCTTGAAGTGAACATCATTCTTATCGGGAAATCTTTCTTTCTTTATATATACCCATTTGCATCTAATTGCAATCTTGTGCTTCGATAGTTGAGCTAACTCCCAAGTTTCATTCTTTCAAAGAGACTATATTTCTTCCTCCATTACTTTCTCCCACTGTTCAGTTTCTAAACTTTTGACTGCATCTTTGTACATGGAAGAAGCGTCATCATCTACAATGGGAAGTGCATAGGCCACCATATCAACAAATCGAACAGGTTTACAAATTTCACGTCTTGGCCTATTATGTGCAATTGATTCTTACTGTTGTTGAGGCTCTTAGGTTGGAACCTCTTCATTATCTTCACTGTCCTCCTTTACCAATGGAGTGTCACCACTATTTTCAACAACATTAGCTGAGACTACTGTTATTATTTTCTGAAACTCCACCTATTGTCGACTAGGCTCTACCTGCTGCGGAATACTAATAGTCTTCTCTTGGTCTTCTGTTACAATTTTCAACATGGCAAACTCATCAAAAGTAACATCCCAACTAAATAAAATCTTCTTTAAGCTTCGACACCAAAGTGGATATCCTATTATACCTGAGCTAATACCCATAAATAATGTTTTCTTAGCTCTTGGATCCAACTTGGATTCTTTCACGTGATAATAAGCAGTGGAACCAAATACATGTAAAGAATCGTAATCACTAGCAGGTTTTCCAGACCATACCTCAAGAAGGGTTTTGTCTCCAATTGTAGTTGATAATAAAGGATTAACGAGATGACATGCATACGTAATTGCCTCAGCCCAAAAAGTTTTGCCCAACCCAGCATTGGACAACATACACTGAACCTTCTCCAATAAAGTCCGATTCATGCGTTCTGTCACCCCATTCTACTGTGGTATTTTTCGGACTATAAAGTGATGCACAATACCTTTAGACTAGCAAACTCCTAAAAATAAATCACTCCTATATTTTCCACTATCGTCTGATCGAAGTCATTTGATCTTTCTGCACGTTTAAATCTCAATTATCTTTTTCCATTTAAAGAAAACTTCAAGTACGTCATCCTTAGTCTTCATTATATAGACCCAAACTCTTTTGGAAAAGTCTCAACAAAAGTAACAAAATAATGCATACCTCCCAAAGAAGCTGTCTTGGTAGGTCCCCTAACTTCAGAATGAACATAATCCAGAATACCCTCAGTATTGTGAATTGTTGTGCTGAACTTCACTCTTGTCCATTTTCCCATAACACAATATTTATAAAAGTCTAACTCGTAGGTCTTTGCTCCTTTTAGTAAGTCTTGCTTCACTAAACTAAAGAAAGCTTTTTCCCTTGTATATCCCAAACGCATATGTCATAGCCTGGTAATTTTTGAAGCTTCATCATTCTTAGAAACTGCAGCAACTGATCCAATAACTTACTACAATTATAGTAATACAAGTTATTTCTTCTTGTACATTTCATTACAACCAAAGAGCCTAAAGTGACTTTCAAAATTTCATCTCATATAGACATAGCGAAGCCTTTAGATTCTAAAGCTCCTAAAGAGATGAGATTCTTCTTCGATTTTGGTATATACAAAATATCTGTCAGAACTCTAATCGATCCATCATGATTCTTTAATCGAATTGACCTACCCTAGTTGTTTTACACAATTCATCATTACCCATGTAAACAACTCCACCATTTAGTTCTTCAAAGTTGAAGAACCACTCCTTGTGAGGACAAATATGGTAATTGCAACCCGAATCTAAAATCCATTAATCACATTGTGACATCAAAGATTGACTAACTAGAGTAAAATCTGATTCATCATCTTCGACTTCAGCTACATATGCATCAGAAGTAGCCTTGCCCTTGCCTTTATTTTGTAACTTCGGACAATCTTTCTTCCACTACCCTTTTTCATGACAAAAGGCACATTCATCCTTACCAGGTCTTCTCTTCGAACGAGATCTACCCATTTTCTCCTGCTTACTGCTTTGACTACATCCCCTTATTGTAAGCACTTCTGCTTAAATGTCCATATTCTTCTTTTAATCTTTCTTTCGAATCTCATAATTGTACAATGCAGCACTCACTTCATCGATGGATAATTTTTCCTTCCCATGAAGCAACGTAATACAGAGATGATCTAACTCATTAGGAAGGGACCTAATCAACAACATTGCTTTATCTTTATTTTTGAAGGTTTCATCCAAATTCAACAAATCTGCTATCAATTGGTTGAAAGTATCAATGTGGTCACCAATAATCGTACCAAGCTTCAACTAGAGGCAGAAAAGTCTCTTCTTCAAGTATAGCCGATTCTCATTACTTTTCTTTATATACTTATTCTCGAGCGCCTTCTACAGCTTACTTGCAGAAGTCTCCCTCATAAATGCATACTTTTGTTTCTACAAAGACATGAGTGAATTGTACCACAAGCTTGAAGATTGATCCTCTCCCATTCTTTATTATCCATTTTTTCTAGTTTCTTCTTCTCTAGAGCAATATCCTGATCTTGTTGACATAAACCATCTAATACCTCGCATTGCCACATACCAAAGTTATTTCGGTCATCAAATTTATCCACATCGATTTTTGCACTAGTCATAGTCTTCGTCTTTGTCGGCATTGATGAAGATTCTGACATTTCTACTAATATTTCAAATAGCTACTAAACAAAGCTTAGGGCGAACCTGGCTCTGATACCACTTGGTGTGCAGCAGAAGTACAATTACTCTAAATACTTATATTTAATACTAAGACAATATTAAATATAAACTACTAACTAGCTACTGAAATTAACGAAAGCAGAAAATGCACAGAAAATACTAAATGCAAAAATAAAGGAGAACACAAAATTTAGTGAGGTTCGGCAAATTACCTACATCCTCGAGGCGTTGCTGGCCACTTCACTTACTTCAAATAAGAGGAAATATAAAATCTAGGCTATAATGCAAAAACCCAAAAATGAATGGGAAAAAGGATAAAAAATAAAACTATGGAGATCCTTAGGAATAAAAGTATGAGAACTAATTTTGGGATGATTAAAACCAATTACAGAAGGCTTTATTTATAGCCAATTGTAGACCCCAAATATTTATAGACAAGCAATGTGGGACAAAGTGCAAAACAATTACAAAAACTAACAAGTCAAATTCTAACACTCTGTGTACCTTCAATCCAAAAGAATCCGATTTCTGTTTCCAAATTTTGCAAATCCAATAATGCTTCCATTGAATTTTTTCCTTCCTCTTTTGTTGTTAAGGATCTCAACACGGTGGCACGACTTCTGCAATGCCCGAACAATGACGGTGTTTATGAGTGGCCAAGGAGTGATATTTCTCTCAGCCATCGACCATGTGCTATGCTTAGCTTCAAAACCTCCATCAGTAGTTGGCATGACTGACTTGGGCACCTTTCTTTCTAAGTTCTTCAAAGTGTTGACAAGTCCATGTCCTTACCTGTGTTGTCTCACTACAACAAATAAGGTCTATTATTGCATATCACTATAGCATTTTCAAAAGAAGGTCATTAAGATTTTTTATAATAGCATTTTTGGTTACGATTTTAAAAAGTCACATATTCAAATGAAAAAGTATATTATATTACATACTATTACTCCAAATATAATATCATTAAAAAAACTTAATTTATAAAATAATTTCAAGTATCGACACTTTAGTTTGTAACATTAAATCTAAATCTGATAAGTGAAAATTTAATTATAGGGAAAGTAAAACTAATCTGAAAGTAGAAGAGGGAAAACGTAAAAATAGAGGAGGGAAAACAATGATAGAGAGTGAAGAAAATTCTAAAACCTAAGAAATTTCCCAAACCCCAAATTTCCCAAATCCAAACCCCAAGTTGTAGAAGATGACCATGGAGATGATAATGGCTGAACCTAGCTAATCTTCTTGACCCCGTACGTTAATAACCTCATCACCCTCAACTCCATCTCTAAACCTCGTCGCCCCCGACCCAAATTGTAGAGACGTACCATCTAGCGTACAACCTGAAATTTCACTAGCTCGACTCAAATCAGAGATAACCCAGCTTCCGTGATGCAAGGAAACTCATTCACGAAGGCTGAAGAATCCAGCTCAAATCAGATCAACATAAATCAGGGGCTAAGCATTGAAAAAAGTAGTGCAGATTTTCTCTCCTCTGTTCAAGATGACCAAAGAACCCAGCTCGCAGCCCTTATATGACGGAAGAAACTAGCCTGCAAGACCACTTGTCAACGCAAAGACCCAGCCAGCTCCAACACGAGACATACCCATCACGATCCAAGATCAAGGATAAGGCAAAAAACTACCCTGTGATGAACCCAACTATCCCAAGACCTTCAACAACTCTTAAAGACCTCTTTTTTCGCTTTTTCAAATGGTGTTACTGATTTCAGGTAAGTTTCAGTGTAAGTGTTTTCACTTTTGTACATAGTGTGAAATGATGAAGTAGAAAAATGGAGCTTCCTCTTTAGTTTCATTGAGATATAGCCATGAACCCCTTTGGTGTTTTTGATATTCTTTCATAAAATGCATTTTTTTATTTGCATTTCTGGGTATTTCTGCTACAGTGCATTTGATATGAAGACTAACTTATCTTATTGGAATCCTTAATTCCCACAAGAATTGGAATATGATCTGATTGTATTTTCTTCATTTTTGTGTTCTTCTGTGAGGATATATGCAGTAAGAAAATGAAAAGTAAATTCTATCAAACCAGAGGACCTTAGCCAATAGCCCTTACTTTGGGCCTTAATGTGATGCCCAAGATTCTCACATATATAATAAGCCAATAATAAACATATTCATATTGC
>JXTB01000074.1:68355-90096 GCA_002914805.1 Parasponia andersonii
GTATGGATCTTATATTATGTTATGTTACATAAAGTATTTTATTTAAAATGCTTCTTTTAAAGCATTCTTATGTAGATTATTCTACAAATTATTTTAGTATAAGTTTTACATTTAAAAGGACTAAAAGAAAAATGGTATTAGGAAAAAAAAATAAAAAAAAGGTATGGCTAATGATATAGAACAGCGAGCAATACATGTTATAAAATCATTTTCGTAGCACATCAAAAGTGTTATAAAAGAATTTTTATAGCATTTGACAAAAGCTATAATACAGTTTTTATAGCATATAAAAAATATTATAAAAATGATTCTACAGCATTTATAATATGCTATAAAAGGGTTTCAATAGCAAGCAAAAAATGCTATGAAAGATATTCTATAGTACTTAAAAATGTTATAGAAGAGCTTTCTATAGCATACGGGATAGCATTCAAAAAACGCTATGATAAGAAGGGACTTTTAATAATGGGGTCTATCATAGCATGCGCAAAAACGCTATCAAAACCCTTTTATAGTGTTTTTTGCACGCTATCGTATCCAATTTCTGTTGTAGTGTCTTCTCAGTCATCTTCTAATTTTTATTGCAATTCTTGTTTAAGCAATAAGAGTCATAAGCTTCCTTTTAGTTCTTCGTCTTTAGTGAGTCGTGGTCCATTAGACTTAGTTTATTTAGATATCTGAGTTTATTTAGATATCTGGGGGCTTTCTGCAGTTGCTTCCATTAATAAATTCAAATATTACGTTATTTTTGTGGATCATTACACTAAATATACTTGGCTTTATTCCATTTATTTAAAGTCAGATGTCATGAATGTGTTTACCAATTTTAAATCCCTGGTAGAAAATTATTTTAAAATAAGATTGATCACTCTTTATTCTGATATGGGTGGAGAATACACAAAACTCAAGACTTTTTTGCTCTCTCATGGTGTTCACATTTCACTACACTTACTATATACTCCCCAACACAATGGCTGTGCTGAAAGGCGTCATCGTCGTATCATTGAAACTAGTCTTACTCTTTTTCACCAAGCCTCTATTCCTCTATCTTACTAGCCATTTGCTTTCCAAACCACCACTTTTCTCATATAAATCGACTTCCCACTCGCATTCTCCAGTCCAAATCTCCAATTGAGGTCCACTTAACTATTCAAAATTGAAGATTTTCGGGTGTCTTTGTTATCCTTGGCTTCGTCCATATACCAAACACAACTAGAGTCCCACTCCACACCATGTGTTTTCCTTGGATACTCCACTCAACAAAGTGCTTACAAATGTCTAGATCTCTCCACTAATAAAATTTATGTCTCCCGTCATGTTCAGTTTATTAAGTTCGTGTTTTCTTTTTCAACTACAAAATCATCCCATCTCTCTTCTAACAACATAGTTCAATGGGCCACTTGTTCCTCGTCTCTTGCATCACTTGAATCGCCACATTTTGTTGTGCCAGTGTCTTCGCTGCCTGTGCCTGAGACCATGACTACTCCTGCTCCTACTGTGACTAAAGTTGTTTCCTCCATTGCCCAGCCATCACCTCCTACAGCTGCCGCCACTCATACTACTGTCCAATCTTAGGCGCCAAGTAGAATCGTGCTCTCACCCATAAAGTTACCACCTCAGCCACAAAACCGCACCCACTCTATGGTAACAAGGTCTCTTAACAATATTTTTAAACCCAAACTGCCACAACCAAATATTCCCTTCCTACTTCTCTTGAACCAACCTGTGTGTCTTCAGCAATCCGTGATCCTTCTTGGCGTGCAGCCATGAATGACGAGCTCAATGCTCTTATACACAATGATACTTGAGAGCTTGTCCCGAGATCTCCTAATCAAAATATTGTCGGCTGTAAATGGGTGTTTAGAATCAAACGGAATCCAAACGGTACAATTTCTCGGTACAAAGCCCGACTAGTTACTAAAGGTTTCCATCAACGACTAGGATAATTTATCATGAAACCTTTAGCCCAGTTGTTTAACCAACTACTATTCGGTTGGTTCCCTCGATTTCCTTGAGTAATGATTGGCCTATTCGTCAAATGGACGTAAACAATACTTTTTGCCATGGCACTCTTCATGAGGAAGTTTATATGATGCAACCTCCGTGTTTTGTTGATCAAACGCTTCCCTCACATGTTTGTCGTCTCCACAAGGCCATCTATAGGCTTAAGCAAGCCCCCCGAGCTTGGCATAATGAGTTGAGGGAGTTTCTTGTCTCCTATGGTTTTTCAAATTCTCGGTCGGATACATCTCTCTTTATTTATCAATCTAACAATTATGTTATATATTTCCTTGTGCACGTGGATGATTTGCTTATTACAGGAAATAATTCCCAATAACTTGACCATTTCTCCAAGGAACTCTCTCATCGTTTTTCTTTAAAGGATTTGGGTCCTCTACACTATTTCCTGGGTGTCGAAGTTCTTCCAACCTCGCAAGGATTGTTTCTTAGTCAACATAAATACATACATGGTCTTCTCACACAGACAAAGATAAATGGTGCTAAAGATGCACTTACACGTATGTCTACTACTGAGTCTCTTCTCCCTGCTTATGGATCTCCAGCGGTTAATGCTACCGAATATCGACAAGTTGTGGAGTCTTTACAATATCTCTCATTTACTTGGCCAGATATATCTTTTACAGTGAACAAACTTGCTCAGTTCATGCACTCCCCTACTCAAAAACACTGGTCAGCTGCAAAGTGCTTGCTTTGTTATCTCAAGCACACTATTTTTCATGGCCTGCATCTGAGTCGCAAGCAACCTTTATCTCTTCATGCCTTCTCAGATGCAGATTGGGCTGGCAATCCTCATGATCGAACCTCTACATTTGCTTATCTTGTTTATCTCGGTGGTAATCTTATTTCTTGGTCATCGAAAAAGCAAAGTTCAGTTGCCAGATCCTCTACAGAAGCCGAATATAGATCAGTTGCGTCCACTGTCGCAGAGCTTTCGTGGGTTCTTTCTCTTCTCCAAGAGCTTGGAGTTCAAACATCTCCTCCAACTATCTGCTATGACAACACGGGAGCTACCTATCTTTGTGCCAATCCTGTGTTTCATTCGCGGATGGAACATATCGCAATTGACTTTCATTTTGTTCGAAATAAGGTGGCTTCCAGAGCGCTTCGAGTCTATCATGTTTCGACTCAAGATCAGTTAGCAGATCTTCTCACCAAGCCGCTATCGAGAGTGTCATAATTAGCTTACATCCAAGATTGGTGTCTCCAATGGCTCCACCATCTTGCGGGGGAATGTTAGCAGAGATAATGTTGGTCATTCAAATTCAAATTCCTAACAACCAGCAAACTTCAGTTCCTACGATAATGCGACTGAAATATTCATGGAAGCATTCTTTTATTGTTTATTTTCCGTTCCTATTTTTATGTATATTTAAAATTCAAAATCTGATGTAGAATATTCTTTTTGCTTCCATTTTCTCATGTATATATATAGGCATCCTGCCTTTGATAATAATATAAGCCATTACGTATATTAAAATATTTCTTCAGTGCCTTTTCTCGGTACAGTTGATCAACTAAAATTTTGATCAGCATGGTATTGTGATAATAACCGGGAATTTGATCAGCATATGTATAAATAAATTAATGAATATAATGAGATAGTTTTTATTATAAAATTAGTTTGTGTTAGAAAAATGTTATAGAGTCGTTGTTATCTAATGTAAAAGCTTAGTTTAGTTTGCTTTTTTGTAAGATAGAGACATTGTTATTCTTGTTCCAAAAAAAAAAAAAAGATAAGCATAAATTTTGTGATTAATAATCATAAATCAAGATTATATGACATAAAATTATGACTATTATAAATTGTGTGACTGTAGATATCACATATACTACTAAAGAAAATAGTATAATTTTTCTTATAAAATTATATTTGTATTATATAAATGTTACAAAGACATTGTTGGCTAATATAAATATTTATTTTCTTTTTATAAGATTGGCACAAATATTTTTACTTGAACTTACAAATCAAGGTAAAATACAAAGATCGTACAAATCACAATAACAAGATCTCACAACCTTTGGAACGATATAAAACACATTGTGATTTTAAGTCATAAAATTATGACCATAAGTAAAATTTATGACAATATTCGTAACAATGTAAAATAAAATGTGACTACGTGTCATAAAATTGTGACTAGTAGTAACAAATGATAAATAATATAATAATTTAAAATATATCGAGAAAATGTGTCAAAAGAATTGTGACCATCGTTTTCAAAATTATGATAATGCACATGTTTTGAAAACTCACAATATTCTTAACAAACTAAACCAAACTGTGGCTCCCAGTCACAAATTTATGTCTACCAGTAACAAAATGTAAAATAGTAGAATGACAGTTTTGGAATGACTACTCTTTCTCTCTCTAAAAAGGACTAAAAAAGTCATTATTTCGTGCTATAAAAATCCACTTACCAAGAAAAAGGACTAGCTGTGTCAATTTGCCCAACACTAAACTCCTTCCATAAATTTGAAAGTGCATAAAATATTTCTTTCTTTTTCTTTTAGGATTTATGTCACAAATAGTCCCTAAACTATTCAATTTGTAGTTACTTAACTATCTAATTTGTAGTTACTTGGTCCTCAAAGTTTTAATTATAATAATTAAGCACTTAAATTTTCTAATTAAAGTTATTTGATTCCTAAATTGTCCAAATTACAATATGTTGTTAATTTTTGTACCAATAAAACAAATAAGAAATACGTTATAGCATCTGAAAGTATACGTAAAAGAAAATAAACTGAATAAAAAGATTTGAAGAGAAGGAAAGATGTATTATTTACATTTTTTAAGGTTCTTAGACCTACAAATTTAGAGAAAATTTGTATTTTGTGATTGTTCATTTTTTATGCTTGAAATTTCTAAATTACTCTTCAAATACACTTTTAGATGCCATAGCATGTTCTTCATGTGTGTTTTTTGTCAAAACTTTAATAACAGTTTATAATTTAAATAATCTAAATATCAAATTGCAACAAATCGAAAAAGTTCTAACTCTTAATTGCTATAATTGAAACTTTGAGAACTAAATTGATACAAATTAGATAGTTCAAAGACCATTTGTGCCATTAACCTTTTCTTTTAAGTTCTATAAAAATTCCTGAAAAGCATTAGATTATCTCTATATTTATAAAATTATTCTTCAAAGTATAGTTCCTAGTTTCATATTATAAATTCATCCATCATTGGTCACTTTTAAGCAGTTTTTCGTCTTTTATGTTGCTCTTTCAGCAAGTTGTCTTAATTTATTTTATTTTATTTTATTTTTAAATGATGCATATGGTTTAGTCTTTTCTTCTATTACTGTGAAACCTAAAGAAATTAGAACACAAAACCACAAAAAAAAATTAAATACAAAATTACATATAAGAGAAGTAATGGGAAACAAGCACAAATAGGAAGAAGACAAGAGACTGGAGAAGATGAGGTTGCTGCAAAAATCTGTAGAAAGATGAGTTCTGAGGTTCAAAAGGAAATTAGTGTAATGGGGTGCATAAAACAAGGGAATTTTTGTCAATTTATTTTTTATTATCTAGTTTATTCATTTACCAAATATTAAGATGTCTAAATGCGATATAGTGTCAGAAAGAAAAATGAGTATTTGGTGAAATCAAAATTTAGTTAATTTAAAACATCATTTAGGAATAATACCACTTTATACCTTGTATGTTAACATTTTATTCAAATTACATATTATGTTTTGATTATTATTAACATTGACCCTTAAATTTAAAATTTATTATAAATTTATACTTTGACACTAATTTAGAGCAGTTAATTTATCAAGATGATTTAATAAACTTATTATTAGATCAGTTTTATATCGTTTATTTTTAATTTTTTAAACAACATCTTAATAAATTAATTATTTTAAATTGGTATCATGGTATAAATTTGTAACAGATTTTAAATATAAGGGTCAATATTAATAATAACATAAATATAAAGTATAATTGAACAAAATGTCAAAATACATATTATAAAAATGATAATATCCTTTTAAATAATGTATTATTTTATTTTTTTAAGGACAAATTGGTAATTTTATTTTTGAACTAAAATTGTAAAACTTTTCTTCCTAATTGCCCACTTTTCTGTTGCCCATTTTTCTTCCCAATTGGAGAGCAATAATTTGGCGGGGCCCACAATTATTTTTTTCGATTTTTATTTTCTATTATATTTACTTTACTAACAAACAACTTATTTTCAACTTTCTTGCACTTTTTCCTGTATAATTTTTTCATATCTCTTTTCCACTCTACCAAACGTAATTTGAATGCATGTCTCTTATTCACTCTCTAATTTCACGGGTTGAATTTGACATATCAATTCTACTATAAATTTTATGTTTAAATTGAAAAAATTTGGCAATATAAATTGACGTGTGAATTCTACTATAAGTTTCATATTGAGTGCACTATTTTCTTTACCTTCTAACTATATTTTCTGAAAAAGAAAAAAAAATTGAGTATAATTTAATCGAGGTCCCTTTTTTTCAAAAGCAAAATTAAGCATTTCATTCGATCTCCTCTCTACAGCAGACGTAAGGCCAAGTTCTAGCTCCCTCTTCCATGGGTGCCTCTTCTTACTAGGGAGGAGGTCATTCCTTCTTTCCGGTATGGGCTTTTTTATTTTTTTGGGTCTATTTTTAGTTTTTTAATCCAATAACTCCCCTTTTTAGGAGGATAGTTTCCCATCTAGATCTAGATCTTGTTTGAGTTTAGTACACTCAGATCTAGACTTGTGGTGATTTATGTTATTTTTAGTTTGTTCCTTAGTTTTTGTGTGCTTGTCCTCCAGATGTGTATCAATTTTGATTCAGATCTAGAGAGTTAGTTACCATAATAGATCAGAGTTAGCAAAATTTTCTCTAGTGAATCAATTAAAGTTGTCAATTCGGATTAGGAAGAATCTAAAAGAACCATTAAAGTGTTCTATTTTATCCTTGGAGTTTTTCTCTAAAATCGTTGTCATGGACCACCAGTATTTCAAGATCTACAAGGGTGTTGTCATCTTTGAGATTTTTAATCAATTTCCTGATTCTCATTGTAAGAGGTTATATATAAATCGATTGGCTATTATAACCCTTATGTGAGTTTAATGAAATTATTTTACCTTTCAAAAAAAAATTGAGTATTTCATTCAATAGTTTATATTAGAAAGACTTGGTGAGAATGAGTTTTCATAATAAAGAATTTGGTAAATATCCTAGTAGAGTTAGCATTTTATATTAGAAAGACTTGGTGAGAGTGAGTTTTCTATCCAAGTAAATTCAGCATTGTATATATAATAAATGAGTTTTCTAAAGCAAAACTAAGCATTTCATTCAATAGAATTCAATAGATTCAGTAGTTTATATTAGAGTGTAGTATAAGAGTATATTTTGGCAAATAATGACAAATAATTCGAAAAAAGAAAAAAAAAACATAAAAATATATGGATTACCAAAGACTCTCACAATAAAAAAAAAATAAAATAAAAAAAAGATAATAAGAGAGACATATTCCAATAAGTATTGGAAAAAAAAAATTTAATAAATATGATACTCGCCCTACTAAAGAAAATTAAAAATGAGCAGCCACCATGATTAGGGATGTAAACAGGGTAGGGTGGGGCTATGGAATGCCCTCTTTATCCTATCCCCATCCTCAGATTTTATCCCTATCCCATCCCTGATCCTGGGAAATCTCCGGCAAGGGCGGGGCAGGGAATCTCCAATGGGTTCAGGGCGTGGCAGGAAATCCCTACCTAATAAAATAAATAAATATATAAAAACCTTAGTCACATCTCACTTTTAAAGATAAAATTTCATTTTATCTCTTCATTCAACATCATAGAGTGATTTCCAAAAAAAAAACATCATAGAGTTAAAAAATATATACCATAGAGATAAGAGCTCTACTCCAATTTTATTAGAATAAAAAACATACAAAACACTAAGAACAAAAAAAGAAGTCCAAAAACTAAAAAAATACCATAATGTAATTTGTGTTATATTTATATATATATTATATAATTTTATCTTTGTTACGTTTATATATATATATATAATATTTTATAAAGAAAATAATATAATAAGTATATTGAGGTGGGTTCGGGGCGGGCCCTACCTCGATCCTGACCCTGACCCTGACTCAAGTATGTAAATACATACCCGACCCTGGTCTTGTCCTCATCCCCAAGTAGTCCCCCTAAACTCGCCCCACTAAGGGGCAGGGCCTGCAGTAATTAATAATTTTAACCATGACAAATTAGCCAAACACATTCTAACAAAATAATTTCTCTCTCTTTTTTTCAGCAAACAAATTGAAGGAAATCTTCTCCAACTGAGGCCTTGCTTGGATCTTGGAATTAGCAAAATTTTGAGAGATTAATGGCACATATCAAAGAAGATTTATCAAACAATTTGAGAGAAAACAGAGAGACGATTTTATATATATATATCTCCCCTTAAAAGAAGAGCAGAGCAATGGTTAGGTAAACGGAGGTCACTTTTTTATTGGGTTACTATAAGTAATACAGTGAATCTTATACAGAGCTTATCCAAATTATAATCACTCAATAATATTACGACACATTTTGAATTTCATATAATGCCGATAGCATTACTCTTAAAACAAGGGATGCTACCTTTCATTTTAATATTTTCTTATATAAAGTTATTTCATTTTTTATTTTTTATTTTTTGAAATATACTCAAAAATCACTATATTCTTACAAATTTTAAAAAAAATCCTTGTACTTATGAAATTATCATAAAAATCACTAGAATTACATTTTGTTTATCTAAAATTAAAATATCCAACATAACCTATTTTATCAAATTACCCAATACTTGTCATTACAAGTCATGTTACACTGTCATCTGATTTGGGGAAAAATCCTATGAATAGATAATAATACTTGGTGAATAGTATCAAATAAAAATGGTTCCAACCAAAATGTTTCTTAAAGATAAAAAAGTTCAATTTATATGAGATTGGATTTGGTATTTTAGGAGTAACCACTAATTAGTAGGCCTTATGAGTCATGTCAAGCTATCTCTTAATAAGTTGATATTGTGAGTAGGCATCCATGTCTTGCTAGTTGACGAAGAAAGCAATTAAATTATTATCGTTCTACCTATAGTTTCAGAGATTATCGTGCTCAATTAGTTACCGTGACGAAAATTAGCTAGAGAGCTCACACCAATTCTCCTTATAAAATATAAAAAACAAAAGAGGGCTAAGGAATTTATTGTTTCTTTTGTTTTCTTATTTTTCTTTGTTAGTCACAATCCCTCTCGTTCATTCTATGTACTTATAGGCTATACCATTTATGTTTTTTTTTTTCGTTTTTTAATCAAGCAATTCACGAGAGAGACTACAGGAATTAGTTTTTTTTTGGGTCCAAACGTCACAAAAGAATCAAATATTATTAATTAATGAAACAAAAATGGCAATAAAGACTACGTCAGACCAAGAAAATAACTAGTCAATGAAATCTATAATATATGAAACCTATAAAATCGCAATTCAGTAAATGCCAAATGCAATTAGAGCTGAATTCCCCCATTTGTCCTGCTTTTAAAGAACAAGAATTCCAATAGCTGCTAACTGGTCTGCACATCTATTAGCCTCTGTATAGATGAGAGAAACAAAAATGCATTATAAAACGAAGTTCTACACCACTCATTTCTAAGCTTATATGGAACATCAAGAGAACGAGTCATGAGCTTTTCGATAACATAAATTGAATATTAATCACTTTTTATTTTTTAACCATGATTGGTTCCATCCTTAAATCAAACCTTAGTCCAACAAGGTTATAAGTTTTGAAAACCATATTCTTAATGGGTTTAAAATGTCCAGCTATACTTAAAGTCCCCAATCATGACGAAAACACTGTCATACATCCACTTGGTATTAATACTAAACTTGGTTCAATAACTAGACAAAAGGAGTGGGAAGGAATAGAGAGATGAAGGACAATTGAGACAGTAATTAAGAATGATCCAAACAACTCGAGTGGTCGACACAACCGCTAATCCAATCGCATTAACACCTGGAAAGAGAGGAAAGAGAATGGTGAGCATGTAAAGCTGGCAGGAAATCAATTCCTTTTTTTGTAGAAATCTTTTAGTTCAGAAAGCACTAACACGATTAGTTGTTCTAAAACATTTCACAAAAACCTTTAAGTATAAACCAAAACCGGTAAAACAAAATTTGAAAAATATCATATCCAAAACCGTATTGCAAACTATATGTATACATTCAAAAACTAGTAATAATCATATATATATATATATATATATATATAAAATCAAGGATCTATGTATCAAAAACCATATAGCTCTTGGTGTTAAAGGATTAGGGATAAACCCGTAACATATATATGTCAACAAATTCATACAAAAATTATTATTAGTACTAGTCCTAAACTTTTAAAAAGTCTCATTTTATTCTCTTTTTACTAAATATTTAACAGAAAATGTTAAAAGGACTAAAGCACAACAAAGTTTAAAAATATATAGAGCAAATATGATAAGTTTAAAATTTTATGAACCCAAATGAGACTTTCCAATGATTTTAATTTATGGCAAGAAATAAGAATGAGAGATTTTGAAAAAAAAAAAAAAAAAAAGAGAGAGAGAGAGAGAAATGACCTAACATTTATGCAAGTTTGTCCTCACCTTGCTTCGCACGTAGACCTTGCTATGCTAAAACTTGTTACTCTATATGGACTATTGGCACACGTTGAATTTTAGGATAATCTAGGCCCCCATTCGCCTGCATGCGAGCCACAAATTCCCTCGGCATGTTTGAGACTGCAAGTCTTTGGAGGTTTCTCAAGAATTGTATACCAGCGGGAACCTCCTTCAGTAGTGGGCAATAGTAAATGTCAAAGTACTTTAAGAAGGGGCAATGCTTCTGCGTCTATCTTCACCAACTTTAGCCCTTTCAAATCTCCTAACCAGAGCTCCTTGAGCTTTGGAAAACAACCTTTCCCAAAGTGTAGTTTCTCTCCATCGCTTGAGTCGAACAATCGAAGATCCATCATTTTGGGCAAGTCCTCCAGATATTTCAGTGACATCATCAGCCAATTTCGACAAAGATAGTACCAACCCCTGCAAATTCGAGAGTTCCGAAATCCAGTGAGGGAACTTGTTTATTCGGCCAACCAATGACAGCTTACGCATCAAACGAGGCGGAGATGTTGAAATCGATTCCACATCTAGAATCTCATCACTATTGTCAATTCCCAAAGACAAATACTCAAGGTGGTTCAACTCTCTAATGACGGCACAAATAGCCCTCGATGTTTCTGTAGTCAAGATTCTAACACCCAATGCCTTCAACTTGCTCAAATTCGTTTGATCTTTTGTGAAGCCAAGATGCACTAACACTGTAAAAATCAGGAATTTTTTAGGGTAGTTTAGACATTTTATCAATTTTCTAGATATAATAATAGAGGGGTTAATTTACAAAAATTTTGTGCTAAAGAACTAAATTACAATTTTTGAGGAACTAGTTTGAAAGAATTTTGGAGAATAGGGGCTATAACACAGTCCCATTTATTCCCCCACGTGGGCACTCTCTCCCACTCTCTCTCTCGTCTCTCTCACCCCCGATCTCCTCTCTCTCCCACGCTCTCGGTTCTCTCTTTCTAGGCCGATACCACCGAAGGAAGCACTGCCATCTCTAGCCATCGTCCAGCTATGGGGACTACTGACGGAGCTCGCCAGTTTCGCACCAGGCCCGTCGCTAGCTACCAGAAACTGTCGGGGAGGTCCACCATCACAGGAGAAAGGAAAGGAGCCACGGAGGAGTTTTCTTCAACGACGATGATTCTGACTACCATTTGACCTCAAACTAGACTCGTTGGATTCGTCTCGTCACAAGGATCGTCAAGGTATATATATCTTAACCTCATACTACTCGGATCAAAAGTTGCCATTTTTGGATATTTTAAACTTTAAGTTTGACATTTTAATCCAGTCGTTGGATCTTATTTTTGTTGTCATTTTTGGATTGTACTAGAAAAATGGGGAAGTTTGATATATATATATATATATATACATATATATTGTGCCTATGTTGGGTGACTGGCACAAAAATTAAAATTGGACGGCTAAGATTTATCTAGATTTGCATGCCACTGGTCCAGTGTAGGCCTAGACCTGATTTGGACAAGTTATATGTCTAATCAAGCTATTTTGGATACTAGTAATTCAGTGAAGAGGTCCGTTTGTGGATTTGAAACACCGTTGAGAAGTTGGTTTTTCGCATCGAGGGCTTGGAATCGCTTTCCGACCCTTCGGGCGATCTTTAATGACACCTTGAGAATTCAATAGCATGATATCACTATTCTTATGAGGTAGGGACTCAGTTACCTTCATTTTATACCGTTTTCGAGTAAAACTTATTTTTTGTGACATTTGAGAACAAATGTGGTTTTTGAATTATTTGAATATATGTGGTGGAATGTGATTGTATGATATATATATATATATATATATATATATATACTATATTACTCTAGAAATTTTCTGAGTGCAGGTTATTTTTGGATATATCAAAAATAAGGCCGTTACACTGCCCGTTTTTCTATAAAATCCTAATATGCTTATTTTATTGAAAAATTAGAGTACGATTATTTTCACACTTCAATTTTGTGTTACACGTATCATAGAATCATACATGAGCACCATGTTAGTATCGTGGGTATACAGTATGGCGTTGCATGCTCCACCGTCATTGTAGAGTCCATAAATCCATGTGAGGTTTGTTACTTCTGATTATCTCTCTATTTGGTAGGCGTAGGCAATTCGGTTGCTCCTTCAGATTTGGTAGGTGACACATGAGTATCTTCTCTGGATATAGGTTTAAGTGTTAGGTAGGCTACTAAGTATACTTAGTGCTATCATCCTTGGTTTCCACAGACGAGAGGATGTGAGCTCATGAGTATGGGTTGATTTGTGTCATGTACATCTGAATTGAATAGTTTTGATTTTACTATTTTATTTATACATATAAATATGGATTTCTGATTTTTGGATCATTATACATGTATGTATTGGATTTAAACTGACCATGCAGGAACTTTCCACTATTAAACTATTTTCAATCAAGGTTTTTCCTACTGGATATTTTATACTCACCCTCCTACCTTCCTCCTCAGGTGGTGTCTAAAGCGATCTTGATGATCAAGAAGAATAAGAGATTACCTTGATTGTAGTTCGTTATCTTGGCAATATTTGAAGTACGTTGTTGTGGTGTTTGGACTGTTTCATTTTTGTTTTAGTATTGAACCAAGATTACTACATTCTATTTTTGGTATGTGAACTTATGCATGCCTTTTTGGTGTTTGATTTTGATGTGAACGATGATGATAATGCTTGGACTTATATTTTACTTATATTTTTTGGCATTTATTTAATTTGTGTTTAATGGTGTATACGAACTGTGGGAGAGGTTCACGAGATGAAATTCTAAATATTTTATTTAAATTGACCGTTTTATAAAACTTGACCTTTTTGACACTTTTCAAATTAATCAAAGAATTTTCTGTCTTCGTGAAATTTCCTTTTTGCCACTAGCCCAGATTTTGGGTTGTGACAAACACATTCTCGAGTGTCTCTAAATTCTCCAAACATCCAAATCCTTCTTGTATCTTCACCCTAATTGACCATCTTTGATCAGAAGGCAAGATTTTCTCATCATATGAGGCATAAATATGTTGGAGACTTCGCAGAACTGGCAGCTCCTGCACTAATGTGGATACAAGGTTCAAAGTCCGTGGATTGTGAAGCTTACCGATTGATTTAGGAAGCATGCTCACTAAGGTTTCTCTGAAGTCCAAGACTTGTAGATGATATAACTCACTGACAAACTCGGGAAGCACTTTAATTTGTGTACCTATTAAATTCAAGTATCTTAAGTGGAACAGGTTCCCTACTTTCTTCGAAAGATAGTCAATAGGGGCATTTTGAAAATTCAACAACTTCAGAATCTTTAGGTACATTTGGTATAAGATTTGAATCTTATTCTTCAAATTCAAAAATAATTTTTACATAGAAAATTAGAAGAATAAATGTTATCCTTCTAACTTTCTACATGAAAATTATTTATCGATTTGAATAATAAGATTCGAATCCTATACTAAAGACGCCCTTTAAGTTTTTGAACAAAGTAACCAAACACAGGCTGATGGACTCATCATTGACATTGAAAAGAGAAAGAGTGAAAAACCTGAGTATGGTTTGATTGTTTTGATGACAGTTTTTAACATACTACCACGAATAGATTTGATTGTTTTGGTGACAGTTTTTAACATACTACCATGAATAGACAATCGCCATTGTTTTTCTCTGAATTCTGATTTCTTTTTGTCCAAAACTTGGCAAAAGCACAATTCATTTGCCTTTGATGAGATGAACTCATGCATCAAATCATGCACTTTGCAGTATTCGGACAATCCATAAACTTATTTCAAGTGAAACCAAATTTCTCTCGATGAGCTCATCTACGTATCCTCTAGCTTTTTCCTCTAATGTCTTATTTTCCCTTGCTTTAACAAAACTCTCAGCAATCCATATGTTACACAACATTAAACAAAAAATAAAACAATCTTCGGAGAAAATGCTAAAGGATTATAAACAAGATTTAAGATGGTGAGGCAGATCATGATAACTAAGAGATAGAATTTTTGAAATTCTTTTAAGTTGAGGATTTGTTTTGAACTCGAAACTGAGATTATAGAGAATTGTCTGCCATTCAAATTGGACCTTGCTTTTTCTTGGCAATAAACCGGCTATGGCCCTAATTGCAAGTGGCAAGCCTTGACAATTAGTAACAATTTTATGAAACAATTCCTCGAACTCTTCGGGACAACGATTGTCAAACTCATGTCCGAAATGTCTTTTTGCAAAATAATTCCCAAGCCTTATTAGGCAACCAAGTTTATAGGTAGCTCTTGTATGGAACATATGGGGTTTCTTTACAGGTAGCTGCTATTATAGCATTACGTGTTGTAATAATGATCTTACTTGCTTTATTGTTGCTATGAAAACTATGTTTCATAACTTCCCAAAATTTTGTCTCCCAAACACCATCAAAAACAACAACATAGCTTTTTGTCTGTAAGCATTGGCTAAGAGGAGAAATTAGTCCTTGGATTATGTCATAATCAAAAGTAGTAGACTCAACTATTCGACCAATCTGCTTCGTCGTGATCCTTAATAGTTTCTCCACATTGTATGATTGACACAGTGATCCAAGCATGACAATCAAAATTATGTTTAACACAATCATAAACTTTCTTAACCAGAGTGGTTTTGCCAATTCCTCCTTGGCCTACCGATGAAATAACAAATACGTGCAAACGCAGCTCCTTCAACCAAACAACTTTTTAGCTCCCCTTGAATCAAAGTTACATCCACGTATTCATCATCTTCCACAACAAAATGAGATCCTAGTCGTGTGTCAAGCTCATCCACGTAAGGAGTTTTGATAGTCGGACCCTGTAATCCCAGGGATTGACCCAAGCCATATCCTTGACCTGTGTCCTTATTTCTTTTTAGAGATTCATTGATGTTGCAAATTTGAGAAGATATGAGATAACGTGACTTCAACGCTTTGATTCAGCGACCTATTCTGGAAAGGAAACCGATGAATCCACACTCGTCTGTAGAGGAAGCACAACTACTCTAAAAGTTTATATTTGATATTAAGACAATATTAAATATAAACCACAAACTAGCTACTGAAATTAACGAAAGTAAAAATACATAAAAAATACCGAATACAAAAATAAAGGAGAACACATGCTGAAATTAACAAAAACAAAAAATGCGTAGAAAATACCAAATGCAAAAGTAAAGAAGAACACAAAATTTAGCGAGATTCAATAAATTACATACATCCTCAGTGCATTGCTGACCACTTTACTAACTTCGAAAAGAAGAAATACAAAATTTGTACTATACCTAGAAAAAAATGGAAAAAAATGGGTAAAAACAAAACTATGGAAGCCCTTTGGAATACAGGTCCTTACCAACAGAGAACCAATTGTGGGATGATTAAAACCAATCACAAAAGACTTCCTTTATAGCCAACTGTAGATCTCAAATATTCATACACAAGTAATGTGGGACAAAGTATAAAATAATCATAAAAGCTAACAAGTCAAATTCTAACAATCTCCACTTTGGCTAGTTAGCAAATTCCACATAAATTTTCCCATTTTCCGTATCCTCTGTCTATTACAGCTACGCCACTTTATGCACCAAAAGGCACCATCAAATTTGTAGGATATTGATCAAGTCTAAATAATGATTGAACTTAATCGATGTCACCATCTTGGTCATCATATCTGTAAGATTCTCAGCAGTCCCAATCTTCTGAAGTAATATCTTTTCTTCATCAATAATCTCTTGCACAAAGTGATGTCGGACGTCAATATACTTCGTACATACATGGTATACTAGATTCTTCGCTAAGTGATTGACACTCTGACTATTAAAAGAAATACAAACATACTCCTAAACAACTCCCAGCTCCTCTAGTAATCCTTATAACCAAATAACTTCTTTTACAGCCTCTGTAACTATCATGTACTTTGCCTCTATAGTAAACAAAGTAATTATAGACTGTAAAGTAGACTTCCAACTGATTGGTACTCTTGCAAATGTAAATACATATCTAGTAGTTGAATGATGTTTATCCAAATTACCATTATAATCGGAATCAACATAAGCAACCACACACTGACCAAGTCTATCATCCTATTCAAAAACCAAACCAAACCAATATTTAGTCTTCAATAAGTACTGTAGAATCTATTTCATACCTTGCCAATGATCTTTACTTGGATCATGCATATACTTGTTCACAACTCTAACTGTATATGAAATGTCGGGTCTTGTATATACCATTGCATACATCAAGCTACCAATCACATTTGAATATGGAACTTGTGACATATACTCTCGCTCTATATCTGTACTTGGAGACAAAGACACACTAAGCTTGAAATATGGAGCAAATGATATACTAATAGGTTTTGAATGTTCAGTCATACCAAAATATTGTAATACTTTCTTCAGATATTGCTTCTAAGTCAAATAAACATTGCCTCTCTCTCTAACTCTTCTAATCTCTATACCGAGAATCTTCTTCACTTTACTGAGATCCTTCATCTCAAACTCTTGATTCAACTGAGCCTTCAATTTCTCAATTTCTTCTTGATTCTTCGAAGCTATCAATATATCATCAATATATAAGAGTAGATAAATGAAAAAACCACCACGGAGCCTGGTAAAATACACATAACTATCGAACTTGCTTCTTGTATACTTCAGCCCCATCATAAACCGATCAAATGGCTTATACCACTGCCTTGGTGATTATTTCAGCCTATAAAGTGAACTTTTCAGTTTGCAAATCCAATTTTCTTTTTCAACAATCTTGAATACTTATGATTGAGACATATAGATTTCTTCTTCTAAATCGCCATGTAAAAATGCAGTTTTTACATCCAACTAAACTAGTTCAAGATCCAACTGTGCTACCAAGGCTAGCAAAACTCTAATGGTGGAATATTTAACAACTAGAGAAAATACCTCATTACAATCAGTTCCCTGATGAACGTCTAATTGTGTACATTTATTATGAGATTAGATCATCATTATATACTTAGAATTTTATTAAATTCCCTAATTTAAAGTACTTTTATAGACATAGGCATAAAAGCAAAAATTACCTCTAATTTGTGCTAAATATTCGTTTCTGCGCAGGTTTCGTAAAATAGGCACAAATTCTAAACTATATGGGATTTTGATCCAATTATTAAACTCATAGATTTTAGACTCAATTACTCACTAAATCAAATTTACAAGATCTGCTCAGAATATTTCTAAATGGGTCTCAAAAGGACAAAATTATAAATTAGACTACACTCACGTTCAGCCCGACACCATTTATTATTTGGCCCATTCTGACCTCATTATAATCTAAAATGGAGTGATTCTTGATGCTATAGATACGTACATAACATTATCTAGATAATTTGTTCTTTGAGAAAATTCAAAAGAGGCCGAAATATGGGTGAAAGTTTCAGATATTTCCACATGATAAGATCAGCAACTAATTTTGACTCAGCAGAACCAATCTTCACCAATTTTGCTATAAGTCAAGAAATACATCTCCAATAGATGCAATTTTAGTGGCATACGACTTCTAAGAGATAATTCTTCAAGTCTTATTCTTTGATCAAGACATTTATCGTCCAAATTCATGTAGTTTTAGATATATCTTTAGGAGAGTCTGAATCTGCCAAAACAAGTTGCCAACTTGCTCTTATCTTTAGTCTACAAATTTTGACTTTGTATCTCTAAATTTTCCTATAAATAGATGCTTAAGCTAAGCTTAAAAGGCATCTTGGTTTTGATAATAAGATCACTCTCTTTTATTCTCCTCTTATTATTCATGTTATTTTAATCTTACTTTGCCTTCAAAATAGTAAGAGTTTTGTGTTTAAAATTATGTTCATATTGTGTTCATACTTGTTATTCTTTTTCATCATGTTTACTTAATCTTGCATGTTACTAAGATGAAAAGGTAAACCTCTTGGGGAAAAGATAGGTATAATCTAAACTCTAGGTAGACTTCATTGTTTATATCTTTTAATCACTGTTATGCATGTGCTACTTAATTTTCTTAATCAATCATAGTACCCTCCTTGTTAAGTGGTAAGTCTTGATTCATTGTAGTCAACCATTGGCATAAAAAATACTTAATTCCTTTTGTACCGGTTATGCTCGGAAGGGATTTGATTTGTTGTGGACATAAGGTGGCACCATGAATGCTTGACTACATTTACAAGTGTTGGCGTTATCAAAAAAAAGGTAATTAAGAAAACTAATCTAATCACATAGATAACTAATAATGGACCTTTAATGATTAATCTTCCGATTGGAACCTTCATTGTGTATGGATTTCAATTGAGTGATAAAAAAGCTTAGGTTATACTTATTTGATATACCTAAGAGTGGATCCCCTAATCTTAACAATGTTTAATTCTATAACTTCATATCGTTATATTTCAGTCACTTTGTTTCATATTATCACAATCATCCTACAACATACTTTTTCCTATCATTTTTATTCTTGCAATATATGTGTTATAGTCTTGTATTATTTACTAACCTTCTTGTGGATTGGCCTCAGTCTTATCGAGTAATTTATTATTTTGACACTCCTACACTTGGAAAAAGACTTCATTAATTTGAAAATTCATAAGGCTAGAACCAAAACTTTTCATGACAATGTAATTTCAAGAAAAACATTTATTGTTGGTCAAAAGATCTTGCTTTATAATTCTCAACTTCACATATTTCTTGGAAAATTGATATCAAGGTGGAGTGAACCTTTCATTGTAAGACATGTATATTCTTATGGTGCTATTGACATTGAAAATCCCAAAAATGGTAAAGTTTTTAACGTGAATGGATAAAGACTCAAACTATTTCTTGACAATCAAATTCTTCGAGAGGAAGTCCTTTACCTCAGTGATCCATGTCATCAGTGATCATAATTTGTTATAAATCTTCAATTCTCTATTTTTAACTTTTTTTGATCCTATAGGTTGCTTTTAGTGTATTTATTTACTTCTTTCATTACTTTCCCAGTTAAGTGGTGGATAACGGTACTCTGTGACCTTTAAGTCAGCTTCTTCAGTTTCCCACAATAATTGAAGAAACAAATAAAAAAAAAATTGTGCATAAAGTTTCAATCTCTCATCAGGATTCATAACATCTTTTTACTTCTTTCCTCTTCCTTTCAATTTCTTTCTTCAAGATGGATGTCACTCTTTCAAAATTGTAAAAATACTTTCCTTCTCTTCCTCAAAATGCTCTGTTAAAAGTTTACCTTGCTAGGTGTGAAAGATTAAGATTACTAATACATATGGACATTCCTGAAGATGTCCATTGGATTATTGAAGCAAAGGTACGATTATCATGTGAGTTTTTAAATTCATTTGTTTCATACATGCCTGGTCATGGTAAAAGTTCATTTGCAAAAAAGCGTCATACTAAAAGAATGAAAGTTTGTCATAAATGTGCATGATGGACTTGTAATACAAAATGTCACTCTTTAGGAATGGTATTCAGAAATCATGAAGATAAAATAAACTTTATTAAGGATGGCATGAGTAAGAGGTCATTGGATGATCTCTTATCGACCCTCGAGACATATCCTAGTGGAGATGTACATATTGTAATTCACAAATTGTGGCCCCAATTTCAACAAGAGTATGAGCAATATAGTCTTGGGAATCTGATTTTAAAAGACCTTGTTTATCAATTTATAAGAAAATTAGATGGGAAGCCAATCCTCGACCCATAGAGGGCATTTAAGCTGTTACTAGACATAAAACCAGAGGAAGATGTGAGCCACAATCACAACTACATGTACATATGCATGCTTTGCTCTTTTGTCGTTTTGTTAAAATTTTCAATTTTTTTTTGACAATAGCCGACCTACCCCCGTAGGTGCTATCATTGTATTACTTTTCCTATCTCTATAAATACATCACTTCTTGTCTCCATTTTCATTTAACTCAAACACATTCATAATTTAAGAGGAGTGTTAAAATGGTCGAATCCTCATCTCGCAAAATCAAAAATATTTATGTATTTTATGGATCCAGTCCGAGGAAAGATAAAGAGTTCCTAGAGGTAGCAAATCACCTTAGTAAGGTGTTAGCTGAAAGAAAAATCCATTTATTTTATGGGAGAGATAGTCTTGGGTTAATGGGATGTGTGTCAATAGCTGCATTCATTGGAGGAAGTCAAGTTTTGGGAATCATTCCAAAAGCTTTGACTGAAGGAAACATCATAGGAAAAACGGTTGGGGAAGAATTGAAAGTGTCAACAATGTATGAATGAATACAAAAGATGCTTGATCATTCTGACGCTTTTATTGCCTTGCCAGGGGGTATTGGAACATTAGAACAAATTTTTCAAATTGCTTCTTGGGCTCAGTTGAAAATCCACCAAAAACCCATCGGCTTGTTAAATGTTAATGGTTTCTTTAATGGCTTGTTGTCCTTTCTAGATCATGTTGTAGAACAGAAGTTTATTTCAGACTCTTCAAAACGAATCTTCATCTCTACTATAACTCCTGAACAGTTAATTGATCAATTGCAAATCTATATTCTAGAAGTTGATCCAGCCATAACTCAGTTAGACTGGTCAAATAAAGAACATTGGAAAAAAGCCAGATTGAATATGTCTCTTAGTCTGTAAAACTTTCTAATCTCATAGTTTTTCTCACAGCATTTTATTTTCTTAATGTGTCTTTCAGGTTTTTCTTTTCAGTAGTTCCTGTCACAGGTAATGTTTTCTATACTTTTCTTATTTAACTCAAGACATTTGGGATAATGTTTGATTCTGGTTGGAGGGAAGGGATAGTTAACACCCAAAAAAAATCGAAAAAGAATAAAGAAAAAAAAATTTTGCTGTTATTAAAACCATTGGACATAGCGATTACGTCATTAATGGCAGAGTACGGAGTAAGTTTACTCTTGAGACACATCATAGTGGATATATAACATTTAATCTTGATTTTTAAATTTCCTAATATTGTTTCATCATGCATTTTTTTTTGAATTATTCAAATTTACAAACTCTTAGATTATGTTCATATACTTATTTAGCAAATATTCATAAA